>APFE030936146.1:0-111738 GCA_000404065.3 Pinus taeda
TATAGATTTTAAAGATGTATATGCAACTTTAAGTCATGGCAAACAAGTAGAAGAATTGGATTATCATGTTAAGGACCAACTCTTGTATCATTTTGGAAAGTTATGCATTCCTCAAACTGAAAGAGTAAAGATAATTCGAGAATCACACACTTCTCTAATATCATGTCACTTTGGTGTAAGTAAAACAGTTGCACAGCTGCAAAGATTTTGTTATTGGCCCAAAATGAATGAGACAATTTCTAGATATATAAGAGGGTGTACCATGTGTGCTAAAAGCAAGCCCAGCAATAGAAAACTAGGCTTGTACACTCCACTACCAGTTCCTTCTCATCCTTGGGAGAGTATTTCCATGGACTTTGTTGGAGGACTGCCTAAATCTAGAAAATGTCATGACTATATATATGTTATTGTGGATAAGTTCAGCAAAATGTCTATTTTAATACCTTGTAACAAACAGATTACAGTTGAACAAACAGCGAAGTTGTTCTTTCAACATGTATGGGTTCATTTTGGATTACCCACTTCCATTGTATATGATCAAGATCCCCGATTTGTTGGGAAGTTTTGGTCAAGTCTATGGGAATTTATGGACACCAGACTCAAGAAGAGCACAACCTTTCATCCACAAACAGATGGCCAAACAGAGGTGGTCAACAGGACAATGATCCAGTTACTCAGAAGATATTGCAGCAAGCATCCCAAGCTTTGGGATGTACATTTGTGTTATGTGCAACATGCTTACAACCAGGCTAAACATTCTTCTACATAGAAATCTCCTTTTGAGACATGTTTTAGTTTTATACCAAGGTCTCCCTTGGATTTTGTCTTTGGTAAAGACATAGTGGTTGATGGACACAGTGATGTGGACAGGCAACCAAGTTCATTAAACAAATCCAAGAGATTCACCGGGCAGTACAGGAACAGCGGGAAAAGAGCCAAGCTAAGTACAAGGCAAGGCATGATAAGCATTGGATTGAGCATAGTTTCCAAGTTGGTGATCAAGTCTAGCTATATATCAGCAAAGACAGAATGCAAAGTGAAGGTAAGACGCTGAAGCTGATAAGGTATGGACCTTTCAAGATACTTGAGAAAATCGATGAGAATGCTTTTCGCCTTGATTTGCCAACTTACATGCACATCTATTCAGTAGTTAATGCAGAAAGCTTGAGACTCTTTGAACCTTCATTAATTGAAGATCCCGAAGAGCAGAGTCAATTGCCTTCTATTGATGATCTATTGCCTGAATATCTCAATGAATTGCAGGAAGATACAGTTCTAGACAAGAAGGTGAGAACTACGTGCAAAGGAGATGTTGAGTACCTCAGGATTGGGCTCAAAGGTTCAAAACCAACCAGTGCAAGATGGATAGAATTTGCGCAAGCGAGGAATCTATATCCTCACTTGGTTGATGCTTAAAAACCAACTTTTGGTGGTCCAAAATCTTTTTCATTGGGAAGGCGTGATCCAAATGGATCCTAGAACACTCTTACTTTTGATGAACTCTTTAAAAATTATGCCAAAGATTAAAAAGTCTTATAAAGATCAAGCTATCGGAGGAAATCCTCAGACAGTTGCAATGGAAATCAGCACGGATTGAGGGTTGTTGATTTAGCACGCAGAGCGGCGAACCATGGTAACACACGTTGACACCAACCAGCAAATGCAGGGACAAATTTAACCAGTGGAGGTAGTTTCTGATAAAGGCAAACCTCTCAGTGAAGAGAAGCCCCGAGTGCCGGGACCCGAAATAACTATAAAATGTGGAAAATAATGTTTCAATTCCGTCAGTGCGAGATTCCACAAAACCGGCAGAATATCGGAGGGGCTTCGAGCGGTAAGCGGTTTTGATCGAGTTCTGCCCGATGTCACGCAGCGATCGCCACGCGTCCCGGGGAAGAGAAAGAGAAATGCTCATATCGGACAGGTAAACATCATGTTACTTAACCACCCAGTATGAACAATGACCGTCGAATCTGGGGCCCCCAGATCAACGACAAAGACGCATTCCGATGGATGACCGCATTTGACAAGGTTATGAAGCGAGATCACATAGGATTTTAAGTCCGATATGGACGATGCGTTGGCAAAAGGTCATGTTTCACGTGCATTCTTGGAGTTAACGAAAATAAAAATAAAAATAAAGGTCGTTTCAAATTTGTCCAAGAGAACTGACACTCATCTGTTATGAAATTGGTGGCTACCTCCCTGTGAGGTGTTATACAGTGACTGATTATGCAGGACAGCGGGATTCAAACAGACAGAGGCAGGGGAACTGGAAAGTTGGAAAGCAGAAACGAACAATCAGGTAGCGGATTGGCTTTAAAGCCATACACAGACACAGAGAGAGGTGAGCAATAAGCGAAGAGCAGTAGGCAGTAAGTCGAAAGTAAAGAGAAGAAGCCAAGCTGACTTATAGAAGAAAAAGCAGCATCGAGCCAGAGTTAAGACAAAGACAAAGAGAGTCAAAGAGTCTGTGCACTCCAGAGAAGGCTTGAGAGGTTCAAGCGCACTCCTCTGTAATGTCTATCATGTATGAGTCTCAAATTGGGCTCATACTACTGCGACCAATAGAGGTCAAGAATTCAGTGAGGGGACTCTGTGTACTCTAGAGACTTGGGGAATCTAAGTACAGTCTTACTGATTTGTATCTGCTGAGTGAGACTCAAATTGAGCTCACTGTTGTAAAAACTCTGCTTTGAAAACATAATAGATAGGCCACCACTAAAGGTTGGACCAGGAGACGTAGCTCAAGAGTATTGGGTGAACTCCTTATTAAACTTGTTGTGTTTATATGTTTGCCTATTATGTTTTCTTTAACTGTTTCATTGCCTGTGTATTTCACAATCTTATCGATCCGTTGCATAAAATAACATAGGCACATCCATGCACATGAGTCTGCAATACCTTATTAATTGTCTTAGATCAATTCCAGACCATATACCCTAAAAAAACATTCATTTCTGCGACACACAATAAATCCAGTAAACCAAGTGACTTGTAATAAAATAATCTAGCCAATTAGTTAGGATTATTCTCAAATCACTTTTACATAGATTCAATCTAAAACACTAGGACTCGCCTAAGATCTTAGCGACAAAATCAACTCTAGCTTTGGGATAAGAGTGGAAGGAAAAACTATGCTAGTCATTTGTGTTTAAAGACACAGATGAATCAGTAAGACAAAAAACCTCCTAGATGGAGATCGTCACCAAAACCATAGGTTTATCTAGGCTCTTACATACAGACGCGGTTATACTAAGATTATTTACATTTTACATATGCAGAATAGGCTGACATATTCATAAAATTGTCGGTTGATGATGATGTCTGAATGGCACGGACACTCGAACATGATGGATCTCTTTTGCGCAAAAAGGGGTGTACTGCAATGGGGTCATTGACACAGAGTGGTCAACAGGTAGAATATGTTGGGTCATTTATTTCATGATTGAGATTGGTATATTTTGCTTGCATTGAATTTTTGTGGTAATGAAACTAGTTGTGCAATTAATCAATAAATCTAATAATATGTTATGAATTAAGTGTCAAGTGCCAGGTTTGCAAGAAATTCAGACACCAAGGCCCTAAGAAATTAACCCCCAAGTATGTGCAAACTATGGTAATTTCAATCTCGTCTCCTCAATAGTAAGAAGTGGTAGACAAAAGGAGCATATTGAAAATATTGAAGATTGTAACCCTAGTTTCACTAAGATTATTTGTCCATTGTTGAAGATCACAAAAACTAGATTGGGCATCAATATATCCTTTACAGACCCTTGACTTAGGAGGCCACAAGGATCATATTGTCAACAAATATAAAAGGGGAGAACAAGACATATAG
This sequence comes from Pinus taeda, assembly GCA_000404065.3. Lineage (NCBI taxonomy): Eukaryota > Viridiplantae > Streptophyta > Pinopsida > Pinales > Pinaceae > Pinus > Pinus taeda. The sequence continues at coordinate 3,842 of APFE030936146.1, forward strand.
AGGACAATTGTCAACCTCACTCCATGAGAAAGGACTCCAGTGCGTCATTTTGAATTCCAAAGAGAATTAATGAGAAGATGCAAAGCTATTTGACCCCAATGTTCTCCTAATGAAGTCTAAGAATTCATGAGTAGGGAAAATTCGATCAAGTATCCACTCATATAGTCTTGTTATGGCCACCAAAAAGGTCTTTGAAATATTAATGTCACGCTAACCTCTAGAATAGAACCTCTCTTTGAAACAATTCAAACACCTTCCCAAAGTCCACAAAACAACACAAGGTTTTCGAAGGCAAAGATCAAGACTTCTCGATAGTGCCTAGAGAGTGAAGAGGTGATCAATGCTCTAGCACCCCCAAATGAAATCTTCCCTATCCTTTAGCCCATAGATGCCCCTTCTCTAGCTCATTTAGTAACCAAATATGAATTATTCTACGATATATTTTGGCAAAAGTATGTCCAACAATGATGGTCCTATCATTGTTGGTCTATTAAGTAATACCCAATTTAAAAAAGGGTGGATGATATCGTGGTACTAAGGAGGGAACCTTAAACAAACAACAAGATTAAAGAAATCAGCAATGTGGACATCAAGCGAACACCATATTTGAGGAACTCATTGAAAACCTTCCTCGTTGGCGACCAAACTTATGCTCATTAATCTAGTAGCTTGCCTAATGTTGCCATGGGAGAATATATGGAAATAAGGGGAGGATATGCTAATTCATGATGGTTAAGTAACATGATAGATCTGAGAGGATCAAACAATTTTGACTAAAGCATTTCTCCAAGTGTACTTCAAGTACTTCCATAGTAATAATTTTACTCACATTATGCTTTGGAGAGACTAGAGCTTTGGGATGGTTTCCAAACAAAATTTCAAATTGTTAACACTAATCTTATATTTACATATTTGAGGTTTATTATATTCTCCATCATAGAAAATGATTCATGACCAACCTATTCGATTCAAGTGCGTGTAAATCTGACTGATTAATTGTACCTAAGACTACATTATTACGGATCTTGGGGTCTTTGGGCCATTTTTCTCTCCTTATGTGAATATCAATGCTCTCTTGGAGCTCGCTTGAGCTAGATGAAGTAAGAAATCCATCTATATGAGAGTATTTAAGCCCAAGGGTTTAGCTCAACTAAATGTCACCAATGTCACAAGCATTTGGTTAACTCCATGCTAGTATGTGCCAATTCAAATCCCCCATGGGTTAGGCATACTAGTCTATGTCAACAAGTTTATTAGAGATTACCTCATATATATATATATATATATGGATATTTCAAACACTAAGTCAATTAAGACAATTTTTTTAACGTCTAAATTCATGAGAGGTGATCAGCTTTTATTGACATGGAGACCTAGGTCACTCACCAACCTCCCCTCCCCTGAAAGTGGGTGTGGATGAAGTCAAGGAAAACCATGTATATTATATCGGTATGCCTCTCATACTAGCAACTTAGCCAAAGGGATTCTACAAGTATTTCCATATATTATAATATATATATAAACTTCGTATTCAAAAAATAGATAAATTTATTTTAAAGTTCAACAGATATACACACCCATAACTTCATATGAGATGTCTACAATTATATATATATATATATATTCAAAAAATAGATAAATCTATTTTAAAGTTCTACAGATATACACACCCTAACTTCATATGAGATGTTTCAGCCTAAAAAAAATAAGACACCAGGAAAAGGAGGCTCAATCAAGTACCTATTTCGTCACCTGTCAAAGCAGGGACAGAAACACTGGCATTCAGCATATAAATATAGTTCCTTCTGTTCTTTCAAAGAACATGCTCGTTGATGATTAGGACAAGAAAGAATCCAGAAAGGTGAAAGAGACGGGCAATCATTCTAAAAATACAGAGTTAATGATAAATACAAGATTAAATAAAACAAACCAATTTACAGAACGGTCTCGGAATTAAATATAAATGTGTGACCGCAGTATTGGAATATGCATGATAGTATAGATCTTGATCAAAAGAATTGACCAAATTGTTGCACAAGTGTCCCTCATATTTTCAAGCTGCTATGGATATAATTTTCATTGGATTCGGATTAGGGAAATATATTGACTCATTCTTCCAAAACTTCCAATAAGGAAGCATAGTAATAGAATCCAACCTAAACGATCTAGAAAATCTTCCTAAAGCAATTTTAGTTAAATTGTGCAATATTATACAAATTCTCAGTTACAACCTTAAGTAACTGAAAATTTTGAATTTGGATTATGACTTTCTTGAGTCAACCAAATAAACAGGAAAACAAAACGAAAATGATTCCATTATTGTTCCAATGCATAGGGAAGCATGCACAGAAGCATGTAGAGTATAATCTGTGAATGTTTCCATGGTGATCTTATGAACGTGCGATTGCAAATCAGATGAATAATTTGTAAACCATACTGTATAATAATCAGCATTTTATACAATGTCAGAATATGGTTCTCATCCTAAAGGCCCATACGAGAATGAAGTTGTGGGTTCCCAAGGTTTCATCCAACTCCCTATGTTATATCCTGAAATAATGAAGCTAATAAGCCATCACCAACCAACTCCAAGAAACATATACACTAGATAAGATGTAGAAACTAGCTCGAATTCATTTAGTAACCATTAGGCAACCATTTCTGCTTCTTGGGAATCTGGAATGGCAATATCCAGCCTCATCATGGCTTTGTATCGCTCAGGTATTGTTGCACCTGCCTGCACACAAAGCTCCACTATAGCAGGTGCTTTACCATAAAATCGCTTCAGGTAATTGCTTAAAGGAGGTCCAGCCAAATCACGGACATGCCAAACATAATTTGGAGGTATCAGTTCATCAAGAGTTGCTTCCTGCCAACCATGCTTTCCATCACGCCACTGATGCTTAAAAGCTCCACAAAGTTTGACCCTGTGTCCCCATGGGCCAACATGCACTTCTGAACAATACCCACATGCCTTGACAGGATACTTCTTTAGAAGTTTCCCAGCTCCACCTCTCATTGTATCCCATGCCTGAAGTGCACATTCTGCAGCTTCCTGGATTTCCTGTGAAGATAGAGGTGGAGGATTGGTTTGTGGTCGTATTCCACATGGATCCAATTCCTCACTTAGTCCTCCTTGCTTTGTGTGTTTAGGTTCATCCATAATGCCATCAGGGTCTAATACCCTTTTTCCAATCATACGCACTGGTTTTACTCTCCTCCTTGTTGGGTATTCTGGAAGATCCACACCTGCTTGGATGCAAAGCTCTACAACTGCTGGTATTCTATCTACTTCAAACCTCCTATCATGATTAATGGGCTTTCCAAGACGATCAAAAAGGTGAAAGGACTCAATAGGAACAAGAATGTCATCAATATAACCTTTCATCCAGACATGTGATGAATTTCGAGCTCCATTGTCTGGACCATGACAAGTTCTGATCTCATTTCCAACTGAACCAATGTGAACCTCTGAGCAGTATCTGCATCAAAGACAATGAAAAAGCTTCATACCATCAAAACAGCAACAGTGATTGAAGTTCTTTTTTAGCAGTCACAACTTTATTTCAATGAACATCTTGATCTATTTAAATTAGTGTCTCAAATGCTCACGCGAACAAGATAAAACTTGAGTGTGGCAGCAATTCCATTGCATTTTACCTGCAGGCAATGACAGGAATCACATCTAGAAGCTTTAAAATATTCTTTATCAAGATTTTTCTTGCTTCCAAGACATCGTGTGCAACTGATATTAATTCAGGAACCAATAATCCATTTTCTGGAGGCTCCAGAACTCTTTCTTCATGGCTTGTTCCCTCTAGCTTTCTCTTCTTTTCTTTTTCCCTTGCAACACGCCTTATTTCTTTGATAGGTGTGGGAAATGGCTTTTTTTCCCTTTTTGGCAAGACCAGTGGAAGGTCCACATTCTGACGATAGTTTGCTGCAATTATTCTAAGCGACTGGAGTGACCCAGAAGGAAGTAAATGATATGGAACGCCTTGGGAAAGCAATGAAATCATTTCTCCTTTACTCTTTACCACATGCCATTTCTGTACAAAAGAAGATTATAGGGATTGTTTGAGTTTTCCAACTTAAAAAACTATTAAAATGGCACTGAAAAAATTGTCAACACTTTGAGAAAATGAGCTTATAAGAACCAAGAACCTCTTGCTATCTAATTCTCAACCTCGTTTCTTTCTTCAATCATAGACTCGGAGTAGGGCACTAGCACCCCAAGGAAATTTCTTTCAGTTCAGGAGTTTCAGAAAATCAAAATCACTCAACAAGCTACAACAACATTAGGAAAATCTTCACAAAAGACTAGGAAGGAAAGAATAAAACAGTAGATGCTTGCCTAAGTTGCACTGAAACATTTACAGAAACGAATGGCAAACAGATATAGCCAATTTGCAGAATGTGGGGAATGGCAAATACAACACAAACAAATTCGCATATATACGATATGATACATAAAAACCTCAGATTACCATTCATCAATTAGAAGTTAGAAGCCTAAAAGAGAGTTATCATTGTAGATCACTGGCACCACTATCTAGTATCAGTGTGTAGAGTTGTATCTAGTGGAACTGATATCAAGGATTCAAGAATGAAGATTCGAGGCTCAAGAGGAGCCTCAGACCCTTAGCAAATACCAACTTGTACTCCACCAATGCCCCAACCAGCCACAAAGCCTCAAGAAAAGAACTGCACGTCACCAACTTTTCTCCTGACAAGAATAAAACTCAGATTTAAATAAGTTATGATACTCCTTTTCAGATTTTTGGTTGCTGTGCTTCAATTTAGCTATTTTAGTGGGCTCACTAATGGTTTTCTGTCAGTTTTTCAGATTGAAATGCAGGCTTTTTGGCTACATACATTTTTTAAACAACAAAATGTTTCACCGGAGTGCTTGAAACATCCCTAAAATCTGACACGTTTCTAGAAAGCTGATATAGCCCTGAAATGTTTCAGGGGAGTATCCCCTCCATTTCAGACTCCACAATGAAAAGTGGCATATCAGGCATCTTTAGCAGTTGTTTCCAATAACACAGATAATGCCTCAATCCCCTCCATTTCAGACTCCACAATGAAAAGTGGCATATCAGGCATCTTTAGCAGTTGTTTCCAGAAACACAGATAATGCATCTTTAGCAGTTGTTTCCTTTTCAGATTTTTGGTTGCTGTGCTTCAATTTAGCTATTTTAGTGGCCTCACTAATGGTTTTTTGTCAGTTTTTCAGATTGAAATGCAGGCTTTTGGCTACATACATTTTTTAAATAACAAAATGTTTCACCAGAGTGCTTGAAACATCCCTAAAATCTGACACGATTCTAGAAGCTGATATGGCCCTGAAATGTTTCAGGAGAGTATCCCCTCCATTTCAGACTCCATAATGAAAAGTGGCATATCAGGTACCTTTAGCAGTTGTTTCCAATAACACAGATAATGACCCATCTTGTGCTTAATTTTGATACCATTTACCTCCTAGGCTCCAGACCTTCCTAAAACCATCAGTACTTTTGATCAATGTTGCAAATATCATTTGGGGGAATATATTGGCAAGGTCAGGAAATAAAATTGTTGAAAAAAACAATATATCAGAAATTATTGGAAAAGCATAAACATGAAGCTGAAAAAGAAAATATCAAAAACATCAGCAAGCTGAAAAACTAGAAAAATAAAAAATATTGTGTTGGACAACTAACCCGCTAAGGGTTATGGTGTGGAATTTGAACAGTCATTGGAGTTCAAGAGACCACTTAGAATATGAAAACCAAGGGTCATAAGATTGTATAAATATGTAAATCTTTGTGAATAAAATGCATCTCACAATTTATCTTATCTACTGTCTATCATTTGTAAGTTTAACATGGTATCAAAGCAGGTTGGTCAGACCTGCCCCTCTGCCACTGAGATATGTGATCAGAGCTTGAATTGTCTTAATTATCTATGCCCGAACTATCAGCGTTTCCTTTCGTGCCAGCAATCTTGTCTCTGCAACATTCGCTATCTCTACTGTGCATAGAAATGCCCCTCGTCAGACCTGCTACAGTGTGCATAACTCCAATATTATCCACTCTAACATCGGCCCAGTCTACGCCCGGGAAAAGAACCCTACGCATAAGATATGTGTTACTCTGCGCTCTTAGCTCTACCATCGCTGAAACCTGTCACTCTACCATCGCTCAACCCTAAGGCTCCTACCCCGAAAAGTAACGGCCATCCGAATAGGCAACCACATTGACGAGCTTAGGAAACAATAACTGCAGTTCAATTAGCTTCGTGAGTTGCAGGCATTGCAAACTAAGGTCCATAAGTTTTCTTCTGCATGCTCAAATAGCTACGAACCTCTGTGTCTTTCTACATGCTAGAGTCGAGAGTAGATACCAAGAATTGAATTGCAAAGATAGGGAAACGTTGAGCACCTAGTCGTGAACTTTAATTCCAGATCGTAGTCCCTCATCATTTTCTTAAACACCATGTAGCTACAAAAGCAACCATAACTCTCCTATCTGTGGGATCAATTAAAGGTTTCTTCACTTAGAGGATATCGCAACGACTAGAATGAATGATGCTCCCCCGAAACTATGCATACCCTCGATATCTAGAAATGATGGGTTTTGTGTTTTCCCTGCTCGCAACCACGAGCCATCGACAAAACCCCTCGGGCCATTGTTGATGATGTGGATGGTAGTGATGCGCAACAATTTGTGCTGGTCTCGAAGAAATTCATGGGAGTTGAAACCATCACACTGAAAAAAACAGTCCCCCTTGGAATGGTGTTCTTCTGCATTCTTTTCAACTACATGATTCTAAGAGACACCGAGGAACATGCCAGAGGGTGACAATCCTGTGGGTTTGTTTGCTTATTTCACTTAGTGCCTAAACATCAAATTTCTTGACACGGTAAAGATTTAATGATTTTGCACTAGCATAATATTTTTATGTGCGTGGCATATCTTCATCTGTACTCTTACTCGGTGCTAGTTTTATTCATTCTAGCTATTGAAGACATGAGATTTGGCGTATCCAAATATTGCTTCTTCAAATCTTGAATGTTTGATCTCGTCAAATACAAGCTATTCAAATGCAGTTATAGAGGTGGCCTTCCAGAATTGTCCTAGCCTACAACACCAAAACAGTGGATAGGATAATCATTTGGAAGAATGTATTAGGCCCAAAATTTGAATGTGTTGTTGAAAGCCATAGTTGGCTTAAAAAAAAGGACCTCGCAAAAAACTCATTACATTGCTTCATTACATGCTTCCCACAATTTTGGATATACTACTAATAGGGTGGAGAGTGCTATATATTTTGCATTTTAGTGCTACTACCATTTTGAGACTAGGTCTTTTGCCTTAGTTGCATTCATTACAGCTAGAAAAGTTTTCCTTCTACAACTGCTCCAACATTTGTTCACTGTTTTGATTCATAACACATTTGTCTTTTGTATGCCTATGGGTGCATTTTCAATTGAAGCCGACACCCTTTCAAAGTTGATTGCAAGTGTTTCATGTGTTGTAACTGTTGTTAATAAAATGGCCAAACCAGGTGATTTGTTAGAATTATTAAGCACTCTAATCCTGTCCACTGCTGACAACACAGTCAAAGTCAGCAAGGAAACTCTCCCTAACATTAGAACCTATGTGCAAGATGCACATGAAAAGATCGAGTTTCTACAACTCGAATCTCAATTACATCAAGATGAGTTACAACAGAAAAGTTGTCATTCTGAACTGGTTTTTGTTCAGAACAATTCTCTATTTGAGTTTGAGACGGACTCCCATCATCAACCAGAAACAAATCAAATCAGTGAAGTTGAGGTCAATTCAGTGGCCAGTGCAAGAGCAGATTTGCATGCAAGTGCAGAAGTTCAATTTGCCCTTCCCAAGCCCATCATCAAACCTTGGGGAGATCTTGTCAACAACAGGAACATAACCAGTCTTGGATATGACAAGGATGTGCCCTTTCATATTCCAGACTATTCCAAGCCCATCAAGTTTCGGAGTTCTGGATTTCTTCAAGATGGTTCATATTCCCCTGTTCCATATCCTGCTCCTCTTCCACAACAACCACAGATTGCCAAATGCCAACACTATAATCAAGTTGGCCATGTGAAAGATCATTGTTTTGATCTTCACCTGTGTGAGCATTGTCATAAAAATACTCATCATTCAAACAGATGCTTCAGAAACAAGACTCCTGCAAGAATGAAGATTCACCTTGGATGGATTGCTTCTTGGCAATGGGATTCAACAACCAAGAAGATATTTGTTGATTTTTGGAAGCATCGGATGTGCTCTAGCCATGAAATTTGGTGAAGAGGCTAAGGCACATGAGATCTCCAAGACCCAGAAATCGTTTGGAGAAATTCCACTCGGATAAAGAGATATTAAAATAATTAATATTTGTAATGGGTTCCTAAGTCTAAACCTAGGAAAATAAAAATATTAATGTGTATTAATATAAAATGGGTGAGAAAGTTCTATGTGACGAGGATCAAGCCAGTTCTAATCTTAGCTGTTGATTAGGGACTTAATCTTAGCCATTGAATCATCAACAGGAAAAGTATAAGAGGAGGCTTGAGGGTCAATTGGAGACACACCAAGAGAGATCAAGAATTCAATTTCCTTGGGTTGGGTTTGCTGAGGAAATCGAGTTAGACATCAATTGCAGTGAGGGGAAATTCAGCAATGGATTTCGATCCAAGGCTAAAGAATACATAGCAGAGAGGTAGTGAAGTGCCAGAAGAGGCAGTGCAGGCCCAAGAAGGGCTGATGCAAAGGCCTGAGGAGCCAACGCAGAGGCTCGTAGGCTAACGCAGAAGTCGTAGAGGCTGACACAAAGGACGCAGAGGGCTTCAGAGGCAGCGCTGGGAGATTCTGTGGGGCAAACTGGGAGTCGATCAGCAGAGCCTGAGCTGGGAGAGGGTGACGCAGTTCCAGAGCAGTGCTTGGAGTAGCTTTTGCTATCCAACACAAGGAACAGTCAAAGTCACTGTGGGGTTGATCATCCGATTGCTGATTTGTCGGAATATCTATCTCCAGAGAGAGGTACTACCGCCGAGGACATTCTTTGTTGGGTGAGCCAATACTGGCACCCTAGTTGTATTTAGAAATCTGCTTAATAATAAAACCCTCATATATGCTGCATAGGTTTTCCTACAATGGGTTTTTCCGGGGACGATTGTCCAAAAATAACGGTGTCCCTTGTGTTATATCTGTGAAGATTGCATTTGTGTTTACTTCGATGTTTATGCAATTAAATAACTTGTTAATGTAAAGAACAAGTAGGAGATAGTAAACCAGAAATTGCAGTAGGGATTTCTGATGTGTTAGATCAAAAATTTTCACAATATTTTGCTCATATCACGAAATTTGTTCTCAAGTATTGACATGTCTCGCAGTTGAGATCTCTTCATATTCTCACCTTGTATCTGACAGGGAGGATTGATGGTCATCTACAAGCTTCAAAGATAAATCAAGCGAGCCTAAGCCACAACTTGGGCCTGCTACCTGAGCCTAGAGCTAGAGTCAAACATACCCAGATTCAAAGTTGTAGCCAGAGACAGAGTCATGGCCCATGAGCATACATTTTGGTTGGTGGCCTTCCTTAAACCACCACAGGTTGAGACCTCAATGGTCTCCCTTTTTGGAATACTTCCTCTAGCAAAAGACTTTAGGTTCTAGCCATATTTGGAACTGTTCCAAAAACTGCATCAAGCGTTCTAGGTTGAGACCTCAATGGTCTCCCTTTTCACAACATTAGCGAGCACTTCCTCTAGCAAAAAAATCTAGCTTCTAGCTAGATTTGGAACTGTTCCAAGAACTTCCCCAAGCATTCTAGTGTTAGTGGTCAGCCTTGAACCACCACCGGTTGAGACCTCAAGTTCTCCCACCTTATACAATCATTTCAAAGAGCACAATCAGCCAATTGTTGCCATGCATTTTTTTCATTTTGTGTATTTTGATTGTATTCTTTCCATTGTCTAGGAAAGGCACAAACAAGAGGCATTGATTGATGTTGCATGTCAAGGGTAATCCATACTTAACACTTTCCATCTCTCCCTTATATCCATGTCCATATTTGGGTTCCTTGTTTTCCTCATCCTTGAGTAGAGGCCCAGAAACATTGCCCTAAGAGGTTGATGCAGTAGGAAGAAAGGAAAATGCATGTGCCATAACGATGAAATGCAAAATATTGGCAAGGATAAATAAATTTGCATGAACAAAAGCCTAGTCTAAGCTCTACCTCCCTCATTAGCCCTCGCCCAGATCCTAGCTAATGCATGACCTATCAAAAAAAAGGAACTTTGAATACCCAACACCAATGAACAATGAAATACTTCATCTTAAAGGGGTTAATAAATCAATGAAAAATTGAAACTCAAGCTATGCAAGGAAAAGAAAATCAATGGAGAAAAATGTGCACAAGAGGGGTAGTAAAAATAGGTCGAGGCAAAGAGTAACTCAGTTCCCATGATTGCTCCCTCTTCACATCATAATGCTCAAGGATGATGGAATTTCATAGTTGGTACAAAGATTGGCATCCTCCATGAAGTAAACCCCTACCATGTCACTAACTACTTGCACCTACTTATTGATGGGTTGGCCTAGGAACTATTGCTCCCCTTAGGGTTGGAAGCACCTAATAGGTCCTTTTGATGATCCTCCCATATGTAAGCATGGTAACTTGTTTCCAATCATAGGTTAGGAAGACATTTGAAAATAATGCTTGTGTGAAGTATTTTGATGCCTTTTGCATTAAATATGGCCCACTTTAATACTCTTATGGTTTTTTCACCCATGATGTTGATTTCACTTGATTTTGTAGTATGTTTCAAATGCTTGCTCCCAGATACAGCTACTATCCCTTGAGGAATTGTACGATGTTTGTCCAGCACTTCAAAGAGATCGTCTAACCCCATTTGATGACACACATTTGACACCACTGCCAAGACATTGACCACCTTTTGAGGAGCATTTCTAGTACTATTGATGGCCCTCTCCTATCCCTCTAGAGCCTCAAACATTGCAAATTTGAGCCAACATTTTACCTAAGGAGCTAATGTACCCTTGAGATGACAAGAAATCCCCAGGCTATCATTGCAACATCTTGATGGACTTTTCCCTTTTTTTTAGTTGATTTGATGATGATGATGGTGATGACTTGAGATCGCTCTAGAGGGGGTGTTACACTTCTCTAGATGATGACATCATGCCCTAGTCTTATGACATCCTTTTCATGTGACTAGGATTGATGGCATAAGCTCATGATGATGTCTTATTGAAGGAGCCATTACTTGATGATTGGCCACCTTTTTTATGAGAAGATATGGCATTTGTTGAGGATCACCATTTTGACTCATCCATGGCATATTTTGATGAAGACATGCAATTTTACAAGATGGCATACCCTTGGAGGCCTTTTTGTCACAAGTGTGGATTAAAAAGAGGCTTATTTTTATGGTTTCTCATTGAGATAGCTATCTTTAAGGTCATCTTCTGACCTACTTAACTTGTGATGGCATATTTTATTATTTTTAGCTAAATCGACTTGGTTGCCCTCTATAAATAGAGAGAATTCAATTTAGTGGAAGATCATTGCAACACAATAACTCACAAATTTGAAGAGTGTGCACTAGTTCTCTTTTCTCTTGATCGCTATGGAGCATTGAATGAGCAAATTGTCATGGGGAGGATATTGTGATTGCAAGGAATTTTCTCTTGGATGATAAATGTGATTCTATGGTGATTTTATGCAATTTTATTATATCTTCTTCCATCTTGTAATTGCTGTAGAACTAGGCTTTCACTGAAATTTTGTCCAGATGTGTTGAGTCTTTTATGGCTCTAACATCAAGTTTCCATCAAGGGACCTTAGTATAGCCTCCTTGCCTTTTTTATCTCCAATCAATTGAAAGTCACAAGGGTTTTTGAGAAGAGAAACCTCATTGTCGAATTTTCTCTCATAACTCTTTTCAATCGATCCTCTTCCATAGATCTCGATTTTTACTCCATTAGCCCATTAATTGAGAAAGGCACTAGTCCACTAGTGTGCCAATCATCTTAAATTAAAATTTAGAACCCTAAATTTATCTTTTATGTTTTCTAGGATAAATTAGGGTTAGGCTACGAAAAAAATATGCATTAAATAGCATAAAACACCTTGGATTTTATAATCCTAGAGTTAGGCTTTGCATGTACTAAATTGGAAAAGCATAAACATCATTTTTCATGCATTTTTCAACCATTAATTAAAATTGATGTCTAGGGTTTTATTATTTTATGCATTTTCAGCCACAGAAATTTGTTGTAATCTATTTCCTTATTTATCCATTAAATAGCCTTTGTTTATTACTTGCTTATTATCAATTTTAGGCTATGTTTGTTTATTATCGCTGTAAATTTTGCATGCTACAGATTGTGTTGCCAAAAACCCTATTTATAACAACAATTTGTAATTTAACAGTAGCATATATTTGGAAGCCTATTTGAGGCTCTATAGGTCTATTTGAGCTCTCTAGATTTAGCCATAGGGTCCTTTGAACTCGTTACCTTAGAAGTACATCTCATCTCACTTGTGGCCTTTTATATTGAACATTATCCTTGGGTGATTTTATTAGTAGAATCCTTAGAGGGTATTTTGCCTAGGAATACTTAGGTTATCTAATCTCTAGGATCTACTAGGGAAGCCTCCATTGTGGGGATAATAGCCAACCACAAAACAGCAGAAGAAATATTGAAAATGTAACTAGTTTTGGTCTTCATAATTGTTGTTGTACTCATTTCAATATGTATCCTCTGTAACAAACAAGATAAGAAAAGAAAAAGTTATTATTGTTAAAGCATGGGTTAAATGCTATTGATGGTCTTTTACATAAAAGCATGTTCTTCGTGCTTCTAGGGTTTGTTAGGTCTTAGGATTTATTGTCATGAGTCAAAGGAGTCAACATCATGTTTATAAGACCCTTCCAAGCAAAATGTAATTGTAAAAAGAATTATTTTTGAGTCTAGAAAGTCCTGGAAACTCCAAAAGTACAAGTCGGCCCTGGCAGTTACAAGTCAACCTAAAGGAGGGAATTCGACCCCTTAGGAAGGCTATATAAAGAAGCAATTCGACCTCATTTAGCAGTCATTCATACACAAGTTTGATCTATCAGGAAAGAAGTTCAATCTAAAGCTGGGAGACACAGAAAAGAAGAGTGCAAGTCTAGGAGAAGAAAGAAGGACGAAATGTCTTGTTTTTGGGCTCTATCTCTCTCACACGTGCAAAGTTGTAGGGTTTCTGGTGCTGCAAAAGTAGGCTGAAGTTGCAGGTCTGAGTTGCAAGAGGACGAAGTGCAGAGCCTTGTAGCTAGAAGGAAGAATATCCTACTTTGACCTCATCGACCTTGGGAAGAGTTGTCTTGCTCTAGGAATGTCTGAGGAGGTTGGATTAGGGTTTCCATAGAAGTTGTAAGGCCAGAATTGCAAGATCAAAGTAGCAATACAAGTTGTAGTGTTGAAGTTGGCAGGTCAAAGTTACAATATTGAAGCTAGTTGGTGCAAAATCAGGGAAAGACTTGGTAGAGGGTTGACTTGGTACTTGGAAAAGGACTTGGTCTAGGGTTTGGGTTTTTGTGTCTCATTTTGAAGCAGATTCTATAAGAAGAGAAGAGTTTACTGGGATTTCCCCTTGTAGGGGTTTGGCCTTGGCTAAGAATCTAATTTTTGTGTTTTTTGTTGTGGTTTCGCTCTTGATATTTGTTTAATGAAAAGATCTAACTAAAGAACATAAAGAAGATTAATTAAGTTCACAAGCAAATATTGAGGTTAAGGAAGCTAAGATGTAATAAGTTGCCACATTGCATATTTTCCAACAGGAATAATTGCTAAGGTGGCAGTGGTGACTTCCCTTAATCTAGTGTACAGAGTGAGGTTTTGCACTAAGGTGCTAGATTTGGCAGTCGCAGGACCCATTCAACGAAAGGATATAGTAACCCTCTTGTCTTTTCATTTCTTGTCCTTGCAATTTTGTTTTAGAGTAGACAAACCCCTATAGAAGCAAAGTATTAATTTTATCTCATTTTATTTTTCAACAATACTTTCATTTATGAAAGGATATAGTAACCCTCTTGTCTTTTCATTTCTTGTCCTTGCAATTTTGTTTTAGAGTAGACAAACCCCTATAGAAGCAGAGTATTGAATTTATCTCATTTTATTTTTCAACAATACTTGCATTTCCTATATTTCTTTAAGCATGACTTTCATTTCATGTATTTCTTCAATTGCTTTTAATTTGAAACCTTCAACACTTTAAAGTGGATCTTATGAATCTAACAAATGATTGCTACTGTCAAAAGGATTGACTAGCCTAGAAGAAGCAAAAGGATCATTGATTCAAATACACCACCTCATTTAATTAATTTTTCACCCAAGAGGCGATGACCTTAGACATTGATCTATCTTCTGCATATTGTCAAAGCCTCAATGGACCTAGGAGAGAAATTCATATACCCAAGTGCATGAAAAGTAAAGTAGAATGAACTATCAAAGTTGATCATTTGCCTTGTCATAGTTTCATTAGGATTAGTAGTTTAGATTTGACTTTTACGATTTGTATATAGCATAGAACAACTCGTAAGTTTATAGTTTGCATGATCCCTAGGTTGATAATTAAAGTAAAGCTAAGAAGTTCAGCGTCTTTTGTTGTAATTCTTTGGCCCAATACTTTTTTATCATTCCTCATAAACTTCCAAGGATTTGTTGTCAACACAATGTAAACTAAAAGTGCATTATATAAGTTTCAATTCAAAAGCATGTCACAAGGCATGATCAAAGCAAAAACTAAGATGTCACATCAAAAGACAAACGAAGAAGACAAGGCACATCGTAATTATGCCATGATATGGCTACTATGCATCATCATTTCAATTAAAAGTTTGAATCACTACAAGTCACCCTCAAAGCCATAATCCACAGTTAGCTCATTCTCGAAGGCAAAAAATTGGATGTCAAGACCTAAATTAGAAAATGCTAACTTGCATTTCTCCATAGAAGGCTTGATATATATATATATATGAAGAAGACAAGGCATGGCTACTATGCATCATCATTTCAATTAAAAATTTGAATCACTACAAGTCACCCTCAAAGCCATAACCCACAATTAGCTCATTCTCGAAGGCAGTAAAATTGGATGTCGAGACCTAAATTACAAGATGCTAACTTGCATTTTTCCACGTAAGGATTGATATATATATATATATATATATATATATAATGCCTCTTATATATATATTATATATAAATGCCTCCATTAAAATTCCTTTTAGAAACAAGGACTTGGCATCCAAGTTACCTTTTAATAGCGTAGAGGATTTGGCATCTACAATTGTTTGCTAAGGATCATTCACCAAGTGAAGAAGATTGTTGCAAAGGATAAAGGAAAGGGGCAGGCAAAGAAGAAATCTCCAACACTAGACCTAAGGAAAAAGAGGTAAGAGGCCTTGTTAACCACCCAAGCGGGTGACCCCTAGGAGAAAACTTTTCTCCTACTTGTTCAATTTGCTAGCCAACAGCACTGTGATGATCTGCAAATGACTATCTCTTATAGCCCCCAACCATGCTCCAATTAGTGTCGTTAACATCTAGTTTACTTCTTGAAGGAAGGTGTGTCATCTATCATAAGATACCCTAACCATTTCTATAATCATGTGCTTTCATTTAATGTTAAGGACGTTCTCATATGCATCACCACTTAAGTTGGATGATTGACTACTCTTGATTGTATTCTTGTTCCCACACTTCACCTTTGTGGTTATCCCTTGCCCTTAATCCAGTGTGAACTTCTTTAAGGCCTTTCTTTCCACTATCCAAGAGGGGCATGAATAGTAGGCACCGATTGACATAGCATTTCCATTCTATATCCATACTACCAGTTTTTGTTTGTCCCTTATTATCCATCTCCATCCTTCAGGTTGATTGTTATTTGTCATTGGTATTGGCTTCCGTTCATCCTCATCTTTAAGCAAGGGTCTAAAAACTTTGCCCTTAAGAGGTTGATGCAGCTTGTTGTCACACAGAATGTCTAGGCACCGCAACAACAGCTCAGATCGGGGGTTGTCACCTTAATCTCCAATTTTTTTGTTTAAGTTGTCTCTCAAGAGCAGACTGAGGAAGGTAGACCCTATGGAAATGGAATGAAGCAGAACTAGTTGGGAACCAACCAGTTCGAGAGACACGGTTAAACGACCAAGTACTTGTTTTAGATTTAGCAAGACTTATAGGATTCGATTTGATTTAGACAATTGATACCAATGCCTTATGGAGTCAACTATCTTGCTAGGAAATTTAGAATCAAGTAATTGATGAGCAATTGCTACTTGTATGAATAACTATCTTATATGAAATGCAGATCCTAAAACTAATGTGAGATGCAGGAATCTTAGTTAATTTTAGTTAAATGTCTATCTAAGTTTTAACCCTTCAATCCTTTCTATATTGAGCCTGATTCTGTAGTAAGTGGCAGAAAGAAGATAAGGTGAAGTACAGTGAGGTGTGATTAACGATACCTCTCCTGAAAATCTAACATACCCAGTGCCTTCGGCATTGCGGATAATTGTGGCTCTGACGACTGCAAGGTCATTGTTTTAATTACTAAGAGAAACAGGCTTCTCAAGCAAAGATGGATGGGTACCTATCTTTCTATAGACTAGGCTTATGCTTGGAAGTAAATTTTAATTATGAAAAACTAACTTAATATGCAAGTGCATGAGATGATTAGAAGATGGTGCGAGATGAAGCTAGATCAAGGATCACAATTTATTTCTGAGTTAAATGTCAAATCCTTAATTGCCAAAATAAATATTCACTTCACAAAACAGTGGTTTAACGATAAACTTCTCAGCAGTATGCTTAAAATATCAAAGTAGAATGCCCAATATGAAGTTAAATCGCAAGCTTATCACTTCAATTTATCTAGATTCTTTCCACTACAATTATAGCTCAAAGAGAACAATAACTTGTTCACAATTCTTCACAATCACCCTTCTTAGGAATATTCCAAGATAATGTCAATTATGTAGATGCTCAAAATACTCAAGAAATTAAAGATATACAATTTTCCGTAAGTCCACGATAGAGTATTCAATAATTACTTGAAAATTTCTCAAAATTAAATATGCAAGAAATATTCAATAATTCAAGTAAATAAACCCACACTTAGAATTAATTTTCCTTTAAAACAATGAGCGATCTCAATAGAAATCAAGCATCAAAAATAAAACCCAATGCCAATGATCATGAAACTTAGCTGAAACATGCAAAAGCCTTAAGCACTTAAATTTCAATAATTAATTACCAGGAAAAACCATGAAATTTAAATGCTAAATAATTCTTCAAGCAGTTCTGGAATTGAAATGATTTTCTAAATGACTCAAATCTAGAAAAAAATTCATTTCCTATAGTCAAACTTAGAAAAAATTAAAAAATTAAAAAATTATATGTACCTTGACCATAGAAGAAATTTTTAAATTTTAACCCTCAAAAATGTTTCAAAGATTTAAAACCCCCAAAACTTTTATCACAAAATTTAAAAAAAAAAACTTAGATCTTGAAATTTTATGTCACACTTTAATGTGATAAAGTTTATAGAGGAAATTAAAAAAAAAAAATTAAGGGGAAAATGTGAAAAATCAAAAAAGGTTTAATTAATTAATTTTTTTAATGGGCCAAAGGCCACATAAAAAATTTAATTTGAAATGTTAAAGCGTTAAGGTAAGTGCTTACCTATAAAATTAAATCAAAGGTGAAACCACTAGCAATGAGGTTACGTTGAAAAAGTCGAGGGTGAGGAGCTAGGGTTGAGAAAAGAGAGAAATTACGTAGATGAAGAAAAGTGAAGCAGCGAATAGGCAGCGAGGAGGAAAGAGGCAGATGCGGCGGGGAGCAAGGGATGCGGGGAGCTGCGAGTTAGGGAAGAGATAGTAGCGAAATGGAAGAGGAGCCATGACAAGGATTTAAGGTACCGAAAGGGAATGAAGGAGCTAACGCACAGAGGGATGAGGGAGATGGAAGCTCGGGAAAGCTTAGCTATGTGGAGGAGAATGGACATCCTGCGAGAAAGCGAAGGGAGGATGCAGCAAATTAGAAAGGGCCGATGCAGGAAAAGAAAGGCAACGGAGGAAACCTTTAACATGGGTAGACAGATTTGCAAACAAAGGAACTCGCATGGAGAAAACTGTGAGTTAAGGCCGCAGATAAGAGGGTGCGAGCAGAGGAGAGCATGTGGAAGAGGGGAGTAAGGAGATGAGGAAGGGTTGCAGGAATAAGGAGATGCAGGAGGAGGGAAAGAAATGCAGAAGAGGGAGCAGTGGGGAGATAAGGAAGAAAAGGTACGCGGACAGAAGGGAGAAGCAAGGATCGTGGGAGAGAGGGTTAGGAGAATGGAGCAAGGTGAAGGCAGCGGAGAAAGGAGGATAGGGTCGTAGGGAGAAAAGAAAATGTAGAACAAGGGTTTATTGCAGAGGAGAAGAGGGGCGTGGGTAGAGAAAACACAAGAAAAGGGAAAGGAAACGAAGTTAGGATCAAGGGGCAGGCTTGAGAGATTTTAAAAAATCGAAAAACCCCTGCAAATTTTTTAAAACGAAAACCCAAATCTAAAATAAGATTAATGGAATGATTTTGATTGAAACTTTTCCCTGCAAAAAATTGTTTCTGAGACAAGATCTTACCCTCCAGGGCCTAGATCTGTCTCAAATCTTGAAAAATCTCCTTGTAGAACTTTAGATCTGCTCCTGCACAATTGAAAAACGAAATCCCAAGACCCAATACATATACAGAAATCTGAAATCAAACCCAAATCCCAAGCTAGAAAACAAAAAATAAAAAATTAATTTTCCAGATCTATACACTTAAATTACATATCTATCAAATCTGAGGAGTATGAGTCCAACTCCGCTCCCAGATCTGTAGATTTGAGACACTTTCTAGTCAGATCTAACAATTTAGCATAATATTTTGAAGATAAATAATTGTTTAAAATTTAGGTACTAACCCAAGACACCCTTACAAGATATAATTCGTTAGATAATCTAGGAATTTTAATCTGGAAGGCTCTCCAGATCTTAAGTTTTGAGAGTTGACTGCTTCAACCGAGAACTTCCCCAAATGCCCAAAAAATTCTAAATCAAATGATTTTTGCACACTTATAAAATAAGTCGTCAAACCAATAGAGGTATAGAATAACTATTAAATCTTTAAAAATTAGAGATACTTGCTAATCAATTAAAAATCTTAATGTTATCTTAAAACCCAACAACCTAAACAAGATACCTTTGCAATAGATTAATCTACAAGAGCTATTAACCAGCAACTTATAAATAAGATCAGTAAAATTGTAAATACAAGTTACCATAAAATACAAGAGAAGAACACTGTCATCAAGTAAAACTCCAAAGACTTTGCGTTGTATTATTCCAGAAAAGTTTACAAGAGCTTCAAAAGCTAGTACATGATTCAATGATCAGAGCTTTTCAAATGACAAATGACCCCTAATTTATAGATTAATTCTCCAACGGCTAGTTGGCTTGATCCCCGTCAAAGTAATCTCGACCGTTAGAAAATATTTAATTATCTTTTAATCTCCTCCGTTGAAATTATTTTATTTTTTGAGGAAATTCGATTTTTTCATTTAATTGAATTTTAATCAACTTAAAATTAATTATTTTGAGTTGATTTCCTCAAAAAAATGACTTTGACTTAACTACCAAGGCCCAAGGGTCCAAAATCTCTTGAAATTTTCAATATTCCTTGGCCCAAAAGTCCAAAATCTCTTGAAATATTCAATATTCCCTTAGTCATGGAACTCCAAAAATTATTTCTTCTAGAACCCACGAATTTTTTAATTTGGAGAATTAATTTTTCCTAGGACCTAAAATTAATTAGCTTATAATTTTAATTTATTTTTGCCAAAAAAAATAATTAATTGACTCATGAGGGGATTAATATTTTTTCCAACACTCAAATAATTTAGCCATGGTGTCTAAATATGAGGGCCCATGCACTAAAATATTTTTTACATCAAGATATTACAAATTAATACATGAAGGGGGAACACCCGTTCGTTATAGACCCTCAATCATTTACCCAATTCTACGACTCAAATATGATCTAGCGAACCAAGTAATTTGTAATAAAGCAATTTAGCCAATTAACTTAAATTACTCCCAAATTACTTTACAGAAGACTCGACTAGAACACTAAGACTTACCTAAGATCTTGACGACAAAATCCACCCTAGCTTGGGGGTGAGGTTGGAGGGAAAAACTTTGTCGACCATCCATGTTTAAAAACACACATGAATCGGTGATACAAAAACCTCCTAGGATAGAAATCGTCACCAAAATGGTAGGATTACCTAGGTTGTTACATACGTAGATGGTTTTACTAAGATCATTTATATTATAAACATGCAGAATGAGTTGACAACTTTTACCAAAAGATAACTAAAAATGATGATGAAATCTGGATAATATTCACTGCCCGAGTATGATGGAATCTACTTGCGAAAATGTACACTGCTATAGTGATGGCCGGGGTGCAGGTGTAAGTGACAATCGTTCAAAACCCAACACTATTTCTTCAAGTTTTGGCGGAATTTCTTCTTGGATTTCCCTCGAGGTCTCCGTCATTTACCTTCAAAGTTAGATACACTGCTAAATTAGCAGAACCGCTAATTTAGCCACAACCGCCAAATGTCAGACAAACCCTCTAACCATCGCATATCGCAATCGCAAGCTCACTGGGCAAGTTTCCTTTATTTGTTAACGTTGTGATGCGATATTTATCGGCGCACTTGTATCTCATGTCGCATTTCGCAACTCCGCTAGGCCAAGTCCCTTCACTTATAACTAATGCGATGCGAGATTATAACCGATGCGATGCAAGATCCATCCGAAGGTCAGCGTTCATCGGTGATCCAACGGTCACCATGATATCGCACAAAGATCTGCGCAACGTTACCGTCTCACGAAGTTGATAGGCTTATAAAACCCAATTTATAACTCCTCAGATCCGGACTTGAGATTAACGTTGATGACAAAGGGTTTTCAGAATCTACGGCTCGCGGGACTTTGATTAACACGAGATTTAACAACAGGGCCAACCCTCGTTGTTGACTATGCCACAATGCGTTGAAAATAAAATCAACGGTTAACAATGAGTGTGGGAGTTCAGTCCTAGATCAAAAATTCTTGTGCTTCTAACCCCACAGTCGCAAATACACAACAGAAAGAAACTAAATACGAACATACCAGATCAATAGAACTCGGAGTTTTTTTAAGTCAAACTGGAAATTCAAAGATACACAGAGAATTGCGGAGGGACACAACTCCTCCGCGATTGACCAATTTCACAACACAAGTACACAGAGTTATGTTTGTGCAACTTAATCATACATGGCTAAAACAAGCCGAATTAGTCAAAATCCCCTTACAATGATCTGGAACTTACATAAGTATCGGTTCGTTTAACAACCAGATCCTAAATCAAAGGATCGAATTAACTAATTCTATCTAATCTGCATAATATTTCTCCTCGAGAATCTCCACTACATCTAACTACTTGAATTTATTACAAGATAATCCAAATCCTAGATTCTAGATTCTAGTTTAAACCCTAACTAGAAAGCTTTGTAAATTGACAGCTAAAGGACCCCACTCCTTTGCTTGTAAACTTTTTTTGTATTTTTGGAATAAGTTTGAAGCCTTTTGCCTTTAAGCCTAATGCTCCTCCATCATTAAGGGTAGTTGACGCTGAGTGGTCAACACAGCTGAAAGAAAGTTAGAAGCCTATATAGCCACAATGTAAGAAAATGATAATGGAAAAATATGGTAGGAACAATATTGTAGTGCGTGGAGCCCATGGGGCGTAGAATAGACAATGATAGGGTGTTCAGTTAAGACACTTTGTGGTGAAAAGGTCATTGGTTCGAAACCTCGTGCGCAAAAATCCAGCCATGCTAAGAGTTGGTGTGACCTAAGCTAGGTGCAATCCCCGGGTGATTTTGACGACTTAGATGCCTCTAGGTTGGGATTACTCAAGCCACAGGTTAGGTGTGCTAGTCATCTCAGGACTCACTTTACCCAACAAACAAACAGACAACAATATTGTAATGCGTAGACAAAATCCTAGCATGAGCTCTACCCCCCTCATTAGCCCTCCATCTAGTTCCTGACATATCATATCTATCTAAATAAAAGGAACTTTGAATGTCCCAACCCCGATGAGCAATGAAATGCTACATCTTTAAGGCGTAGCTGATGCATCTATTGAATCCCGTAACCCAAGTTATGATATGTAAAGAAGAGAAAATCATTGAAGTAAAAGGCACGCTAGATGGGTCATAAAATAGGCCAAGGAAAGGGTAACTCATGCCCCATGATTGCTCCCTCTTCACATTATTCACTCAAGATGTTGGAACTCCATAAGCCAGTACCAAGACTGTGGCATTCTTCCATGAAGTTTGTCCCACTCCATGACCACTTTTCACATGCACCTATTGATTGATGGGTCAGCCTAGAAATCGTCCCTCCCCTTAGGGTTGGAAGCACTTAATATGCATTTTGGAAAATCCTCACATATCTAAGTGTGGTAACTTGTTTACAAATCATCAGTTAGAAATACTTTTGAAGACAATGCTTGTGTAAAGTACTTTTGTGCCTCTTGTATTAAATATGGTCCAGTGTGATACTTTTATGGTTATTTTAACTATGACGATGATATCACTTGACCTTGAGAGTATGTTTCAAATGTTGCTTCCCAGGGACACTTGATGATCCCTTGAATGATGGTTGAGACTTCTCCAGTACCTCAATGAGGACATCTGGTCCAACGTGATGGCACTTCTACACCTTGTTGCCACAATGTTGACCACCTTGAGATAATTGTTGACTTTGGGATTGATGCAACGCAGATATTTGTCACCTTCTCTCTTAAAAAGCTAAAATATTGCACAAAGAAGCTAGGACATTGCCAAGATTGACAATGTAGCCCAATGAGCCTAGGACACCCCTAGGATGACCTTGCACCTACTTGATGGACATTGCCTTGTTCCTGGACCCTCTTAATGGTGAGGATGACTTGCAATCCCTTTGGTGGGATGGTACTCTGCTTCTTGATGATGGCGTCATGCTCTAGGGCAAGGACGTCAGCCTTGCATGGCATAGAGATGATGTGGGGCTTACTAATATGGTTGAGGGGAGATATGGCTTGATAATGCATGCTTGATGTTGTGGATATGGCCTGGCCCATTTCTAGCACCTTGCTTGAGGAAGGTCTTCACCTATGGCGGATGACATCATGCTTGGAGGACCTTTTACGCACACTTGTGGGTTAAAAGGAAGCTTTCGTTTATGTTATTTCATCAAGATATCTACCCTTGAGGTCGTCTTGTGACCTATTGTAGTTGTAAACACTTAAATTTAACTTTTTGGAGCTTTTAGTGCAAAATAAGGTTAATTCAACTTGGTTGCCCTCATATAAATACAGGGAAGTTGCTATAGCCTTGAATTATTGTCACGCACACATATATTTTCTTGTAAAGGAGAGTGCGCTAGCTCTTTTCTCTCTCTTCAAAATAATGGATCACTAGGCTAGCAAATTGTCTTACGAAAGATAAAATTGCATGGATGGACTTTCTTTGGGTTGATGAAGTGATGCTTTGGTGAATGGTGCTAATAGATTGTAAGCTTTTTTCTTCCATTCGATTAATGTTGTAGAATTAGGGTTTTATGAAGTCTTCATGATATTTGTATCTTTATTGGCTTTAAAATCTCCATATGCAAGATTTATCACCAAGTATCCATCAAGAAAACTTAGAATAGCATTCCTTGACCTTAAATCTCCTTTTTGTGAAAATTGTTAGGGTTAGATTGAGAGGTTTTCCTCTATTTTTCTCTCTCCATTCAAGGTCTTCCACCTATGACCTTGCCCTTTTGACACCATATACCCAATTCATTGAAGGCACTAGTATAATTTTCTATTTTTCTTATTTGTCATGGTAAACTAGGGTAGGGTTTTGTAAAATTTGCATTAAATAGCATAAAATATCTTAAATGTCAAATACCTAGGGTTAGGTTTTCCTTTATTACACTGGAAAAGGAATAATATCATTTTATGCATTTTCAGCCCTAATTCTAGGGCTAACGTCTAGGGTTTCCTAGTTGTTTTCTGCATTTTCAACCATTGAAGAAAATTGTTTTCTCCTTTCTCTTATTTACCTGTTAAATAGCCTTTGATATTTTACTGTCTATCATCAACTATGGGTTATTTTTATTGTTGTTATCATAAATTATGCATGTTGTAAAGTGTTTTTATCTCAAACCCTAATTAATAACAACAATTGTTTAATTAATGGTAGCATGAGTTTGGAATCTATTGGAACATCTCCAGGACTTATCCCAACCCTTTAGACTTAGCCATAGGTTCTTTGAACTCACTTCCTTATTTTCACCCATAGCCCAACCTTAATGAATATATTTATGGGGTGTATAATGAACATGTTCCTCTAAGGGTATTTAGCATGGGATTCCTTGTGTTACTTAATCTCTGAAGCCTGTGGGGATGCCTCCCTTGTGGGAATAATATCTAACAACAAAACAACAACGTTGAAGTATGTAACTCCTACTTATATTAGGTGTGATAACATTTATAGTTGTTTTATTATTGGTCATGATTTGGTATAATTCATCTCTACATAGAGAGACGATTCCTAGTTTCTAGATGGTTAGATCTAGTTGGCTTGAGATGTATTCTCCAACTGGTTAGCTTCCTAGATTGGTGCATGGTTGAGATATTCTCTCAACTGAGTGATTATGTCTCTATGATAGTTTGTCTATCATAGACAACTTTCACGTATTTATACTTGTAATATTGGATTGTTTAATAGAGCATGCAATACAATTTTGGTGTGTAATAAGTACCTACTCTTTATTCTAACATGGTATGAAAGATGGATTGGACGTAACTCCCTTACAGAAGTGCCTAGGAACATGTGGAGTAGATTGTGTGTTGCGAGTTTTTTGTTTTTTCATCATTTTAATAAGAGTTGTGTCTATTACGAGGGTTGGCATTGATCTTTAGCTAACCAAGGGTTGGTTGAGTTACTTGAATATGTCATGGAATATAAGACAGTCCACGAACTGCTAACTACATCACCAGTGCATTATATGGATTAATGGACGGGGAGGCTATCCAAATGTGTGCAGTCAAAGGTAAGCCTATTGGATACACAAGTAGATAAAGAAGAAGAGTAATCCATGTCTTAATAATTTGGAGGCAGAGCATGTTGCCAATAGTGAAAACTTGGTCTCTGTGGAAGATGGCAGTGGGAATGGCGATGGAAATAATGGAAATGGAAGTAGTGGGAACATTCTGAAACCATTCTACACAAATGGGGGTTCAAAGTTGCATGTGGTGTTGATTTTTGGTAGCATCAGATGTGCTCTAGCCATGAAAATTGGTGGAGAGGCTAAGGCACATGAGATCTCCAAGACCCAAAAATATTTTGGGAAAATTCCACCTGGATGGAGAGATATTAAAATGATTAATATTTTTAATTGGGTTCCTAAGTCTAAACTTAGGAAAATTAAAATATTAATGTGTATTAATATAAAATGGGTGAGAAAGTTCTAAATAACGAGGATCAAGCCAGATCTAATCTTAGTCATTAATTAGGGACTTAATCTCGATTGTTGAATCGTCAACAGGAAAAGTATAAGAGGAGGCTTGAGGGTCAATTGGAGACACACCAAGAAACATGAGAGATCAGTCAGTTCGATTTTCTGGCGCGTGGTTTGCTGGCAGAGAGGCAGCAAGGTGTTGGAAGAGACAGCAGAGCCTTGGATGGTTGACACAAAGGCTAAGGAGGCCAGTGCAGAGGACGAAGAGGGCCAAGACGCTGACGCAATTGATGCAGAGGGCTTCAAAGGTTGCGCTGAAGTGATTCAGTGGGACAGACTGAGAGCTGAGAGGTTGACGCAGAGCCAAATAGGGTGACACAGTTCCAAAGAGTGTGTGGAGCATCTGTCGCTGTCTAGCACAAGGAATAGCCGGAGTCATTATAGGATCATTCATCCGATCGCTGATTAGCCGAAATATCTGTCTTTAGATAGAGGTATCGCTGCCAAGGAAATTCTCTAAAGGGTGAGCCATTTCTAGCAACCTAGTTGTATTCAGAATCTGCTTAATAATAAAACCCTCTATATTTGCACTGGTTTTCCCACATTGGGTTTTTCTAGGGACGATTGTCCAAAAATAACAGTGTCCCTTATGTTGTCTTAGTTTATTTCAGTTGTTGATTTGTATGTTTGTGAAGGTTGCAATTGTGTTTATTTCGATATTTATGCATATAAATATCTTGTTAATGTAAAAGACAAGTAGGAGATAATAAACCAGATATTGCAGTAAGGGTTTCTAATGTATTAGATTCAGAAATTTTCACATGGTATCAGAGCGATTGCAAATCACAGGAGGACTGAAGACGGCAGCAGAAAAAATCTGAAAAATTTGCAACAGAAGCAGTTGTCCCAATAGACAGCATTGTTCCAAAGCCGAAGCAGCAAGAGAAGAGGTGACACAGTGCTTAGAGGGTGACGCAGAGGCTCACACAAAGCCTGCGTCAACATTTTGAGCCAAGGGAAGGGCCAACGCAGAGGCAGAGAAACGCAGAAGAGCCTCGCGCAGAGCCATGTCATCCTTCTCAGCCAGGTAGGATTGACGCAGTTGGCTGGAGGAGCAGATTCAGCCTTCGCCGTGATTGCACAGGGCCTCAAAGGCTTAGATTCTTCAGTTGTCGGGGCTAAGGGAACTGTGCAAATTGTGATTTGAGGAGTCGGTGGGACGTTGTTTCTGTTAGGTGCATAACAGTGTCTAAGGAGACAGAACCAAGGTAGAGGGAATCATTACCTCAACGAATTTCTAGCCAAGGAATCCAAATCCAAGTTGCAGTTGCAAAGGAGGATTGGAGAGGAGCGGTTTGACAATTGGCCACAGGATTTCCAGGAGGGAAATCAGGACTCAGAGGGAGTCCCAAAGAGGACCAGAGATGGCAGTGAATGGACTAAGGGATGAGGACAGATTGGATGGGGCTTCCAATTTTGTCATCTGGAAGTCCAGGATCCTGGCAATCCTAGATAAACATCACATCAAGGACTATGTCTTGAAAACCATAGTTGTACTAGTTGACCCAAATGCTAATATGTATGAGGAGGCCGAGGCAAAGGTGAAATGCATGATCCTAGACAGGGTCAAAGATCATGTCTTACCACATATTGTTGAGAAGAACACAACAAGGGAGATGTGGGAGGCCCTGGCCACCTTATACCAGGGCTCTTCCATGCAGCGGAAGATGTTATTGGAGAATGAGTTGAGGTCATATCAAATGCAGAAAGGAGAGGAGATAGATCACTTCATCACTTCCTCCTCAAGTTGCAAGGAATTTGTGACCAGCTTACTTCTGTGGGGTCGACACCGGATCCAGAGTTTATGGTCGGGACTGCTCTGAATGCAGTCTTTGAGGACTGGGAGACGTTTGTCCAAAGCATTTTGGGCAGAGCGACTCTCCCCAGTTGGGAGGAGATGTGGGCAGCTCTTCGACAGGAAGAAATCAAGAGGATGACCAAGGCGAAGAGTAGTGGTAAGGGAGTTCGAGTCAAGAAAGAGGAGGAGGAGGATGTGGCTCTAGCATCTGCGGGATAGCAAGGGAAGAGGAAGAAGGACATCTCCAAGGTCAAGTGCTTCAATTGTGGGGAGCTGGGACATTATGCATCTCAGTGCCCTAGGAAGAAAGGCAAGGGGGAAGTTTTTGATTCAAAGGCAACTCCAGCTAAAGTGGAGAAAGAGGTCGAGACTGGTGACAATTTTGCCATGAGTGCTCATGCACCTCTAGAGAAGAGGTGGGAGACATCGAGTTGTAGTCAGGAGGACTACATGCTAGGGGGCAGGATCCTTGAGGTGCTCAAACTCATGGATCACAGCCGGCTACGAGAGCCCTTAATGATAGTAGCATGATGACAGGTGTCGGGTGAAGCAAGGTGTGATGGAGCGGCAAGGCAGTGCTAGAGTGCAGAAGTCTGTAGCAGCGTAGTGGAGGTTGCAGCAGTGCGAGAGGCACATAGGTGTTTGCAGCAGCGCAATGACAGCAGAGGGACCACAGGATAGCAGTAAAGGAAGCTTCAACATCACGAGGCTTCCAAACTAACCAGGATGTCAGTGGTTGGGAGAAGTCAGTTACTTACTTCTCAGTAACTAAGTTGCAGTGCAACAGTTAGTAGTGGCAGTGCTAAGGGCAACATGGGCACCATGTTGAGAGGGAGTTGCAGTACAGATGTAATAGTGGCAATGGCAGTGTCATGGGCAGCAGTACAAGAAGCATCAGTGCAAGGGATGTGAGGCAGCAGGCCTAACATCAGCACAAGTACCGATGCGGAGGATGAGTGTGATGTCTCAATGGTGAAGCATTACTAGAGCACATTCCTCACTAAGAGGGAGTGTTGATTTTTGGTAGCATTGGATGTGCTCTAGCCATGAAAATTGGTGGAGAGGCTAAGGCACATGAGATCTCCAAGACCCATAAATCGTTTGGGGAAATTCCACCCAAATGGAGAGATATTAAAATAATTAATATTTTTAATGGGGTTCCTAAGTTTAAACTTAGGAAAATTAAAATATTAATGTGTATTAATATAAAATGGGTGAGAAAGTTCTAAATAACGAGGATCAAGTCAGATCTAATCTTAGTCGTTCATTAGGGACTTAATCTCGATTGTTGAATCATCAACAAGAAAAGTATAAAAGGAGGCTTGAGGGTGAGTTGGAGACACACCAAGAAACTTGAGGGATCAGTCAATTCGATTTTTTGGGGCGTGGTTTGTTGAGGAAATCGAACAAGTGATCAGTTGCAGTGAGGGCCAGCTCGGCAAGAGGCCGAGGATACATATTAGAGAGGCAGCAGAGTGTCGGAAGAGACAGCGCAGAGCCTTGGAGGGTTGACATAGAGGCAACAAGAGTTGACGTAGAGGTTGAGGAGGCCAACGCAGAGGACGTAGAGGGACAAGAGGTTGACGCAGAAGCCACAGAGGCTAACGCAGCTGACGTAGAGGGCTTCAGAGGTTGCACTGAGGTGATTCAATGGGACAGACTGGGCGCTGAGAGGATGACGTAGAGCCAGAGAGGGTGACGCAATCCCTAAAGGGGTGATGCAGTTCCAGAGAGTGTGTGGAGCAGCTTTCGCTGTCTAGCACAAGGAATAGTCGGAGTCACTATAGGATCATTCATCCGGTCGCTGATCAGCCGGAATATCTGTCTTTGGATAGAGGTATTGCTACCAAGGAAATTCTTTGAATGGTGAGCCATTTCTGGCACCCTAGTTTTATTCAGAATCTGCTTAATAATAAAACCCTCTATATGTTGCACTGGTTTTCCCACATTGGGTTTTTCCAGGGACGATTATCCAAAAATAACGGTGTTCCTTGTGTTGTCTTAGTATATTTCAGTTGTTAATCTCTGTGTTTGTGAAGGCTACAATTTTGTTTATTTCGATA
This sequence comes from Pinus taeda, assembly GCA_000404065.3. Classification (NCBI taxonomy): domain Eukaryota; kingdom Viridiplantae; phylum Streptophyta; class Pinopsida; order Pinales; family Pinaceae; genus Pinus; species Pinus taeda. The sequence continues at coordinate 33,426 of APFE030936146.1, forward strand.
TGTATGCATATAAATAACTTGTTAATGTAAAAGATAAGTAGGAGATAATAAACCAAATATTGCAGTAGGGGTTTCTGATGTATTAGATTCAGAAATTTTCACATGTGTTTGGATGATAAGCTCTCTCATCGCAACTTCTTCCAGGCATTACCTACTACAATAGATCATTTACGATTACCCTTCTCTAGAGAACCCTTTTCTCACCGATTGCGATGGTCTAGGTATGCTCTACATGGGAAAATAGTAGTTGTGCAAGTTTAGAGAGAAATCATCGGTGGCTTTTGCATCATCGAAGAAAACACAGGTTTATGCATTGAATATGAGTTGTGGAGTGCCAATCTCTTGAAATTTCGAGTGGTATGAGGATGGGGGGAGCTATGTTGTTGTTATCAAGCTTAGTAATCGACCAATGGTGAAAAAGGGCATGGATATTTTCATTGTTGAAGCTTTGGAAGAGCCATTTAAAACAACAACAAAAGCTCTAGCCAAAGGAAGGACTTATCTATTGGGAATGAATTCATTATAGTAGACTACTTTGTAGCTGGAAACTTTCAAGTTAGTTGTAGCAATTCTAATCCCTGTTGACCGTGCTAGAATTTGAGAGAGAGTGACTTCAAGAATAGCATCATTATTGTCAAATGGCTCATTTAACAAGTTGAAACCCTAGGTCACAAGTCCCTCTTTAAGGATTTGTATATGGTACATTGCTCCTACACATAGAGAATTATGCCCTTGTCCATTGAACAAGTACATCTACTTAGCCTTTAGGCTTTGGGTCACATCACCTTGAGCCATCTAACTTACAATACCCTTTAGGTGAAAACTGGGAAACCTCCCACGATCCGAATTGGATCAATATATTGTTCGACATCCATCTCGATGCATTTGGAGTGGAAAAGTGGAGGAATCAACTCACAAGACTGTTTTTACCGGCAAGACCCAGTTTGGCGAAACGGGGTCTGAAACCTTTCGAAAGCGTTTTGAGGCATAGAACAACGTTTTCTGGGGGTAAAACTTTGTCACTTTGGCGCAACACCTATTCATGTTATTATACACACAGAGACCTTTCCAATGGCACAAGAAGCACATCAATTAGAGTCTGTATGCAAAAGTTATGCCACTCAGAAGTTGACCTTCCTGTTTTCACACCTATAGTTCGGGAGGATGTCGTGTTAGCTCCCATTATTCATGGAAAAGGGGCTAGCCACGTGTTTTTGATGTAAAAGACTCTAGAAAGTTTATTTTGTAACTCTAGTTAAGAGTTGATGTAGTCAAAATTAACCACTAGTAGGTTATCGGGTTGTGTTATAACCGGCCCACTAGGAGGAAAAAGCATTCCATTCTTTTGAGAGCATTTTGTTCCATAACTGAGCAAATATAGCCAGGAGAGATAGGAGGTAGAGCACACACAGAAAATTTGTGCACTGTAGCAGCCACGGGCCACTAGCCTTACTTCTCTGTACCTGCAACCATATCTTCAGACAGAGAAAGAGAGCAAAGCGCCTCACTATCCAGCTGGGTTTTCTCCCGTAAGGGTTTTCCAGAGAGCATATATTATGTCTTGTGTGTGTGTTCTTATTTGTCGTTCTATACTTTTCTGCATAATTTCCATTCGTATGCATGCACTAACTACAGTTAAATCCACAGATCTTAAAGTTTTAATAAACTGTAATATTGTAGAATCTCAGATTTTTAATATAATATTATTGAATATGTTGTGACGAACATGCAGTGGAATATCCACGGCAGTTTACGAATCATTTGGTATCAGAGCAGGCCTCTTGGGGTATTTGTGGATATTTGTAGGGGGTATAGGTCGGCAGGGTCGAAAACTGTAAAACCTTAATCATGGCTGACGAATTTGTAAACAAACCTTGTGGTCCTGCAGAAGTGAGGTTTTCACGGCTCGAACAAACAAGTCATGGATATAAACCGCAATGTAAACCTCCTCATGGCGGCCCTAAGAAATAAGCTAGGGATAATTGGAGAAGATGGGGTTTCGAGTGTAGAGGAAAAATCAAAAGGGGGATCAGGAGATCGGGAAGACACAGAGAACTAGCTTATTGACCACTCCACGTCAACTACTCTATAGCAGTGCATTTTTTCAAAAGGAGATTCTATCATGTTCAAGCATTTAGATCATCCTGGATTCATCAATCATCAGTTTCTCCCTCCAGCCTCACCTTATAGCTAGGGTGGATTTTGTCGTCAAAATCATAGGTAAGTCCTAGTGTTCTAGTCGAGTCTTCTGTAAATTGATTTGGGACTAATTTTAGTTAATTGACTAAATTATTTATTACAACTCACTTGGTCTACTAGATCATATTGAGTCACAAAATTGGGTAAAATAATTGAAAGTCTATAACGAACGGGTTTTCCCCCTTTCAGGGTTGAAATGTAATTATTTTATTTAAATAATATTTTAGCCATGGTGCTAAAATATTAGAGGGCTGGAAAAAATTGTTAATCCCCTCATGTGTCAATTAATTAAATTTTCTGACAAAAATAAATTAAAAATTCTAAGCCATAAATTTAATTAATTTGAGTCAAAATTAAGTCTTAAAAAAAATAAATTCTCCAAAATAAAAAATTCATGGGTTCTAGAAAATTAATTTTGGGAGGTCCCCCACCAAAAAATATTGAAAATTTCAAGAAATTTTGGACCCTTAGGCCTTGTTGGTTAAGTCAAAGTCAATTTTTTGAGGAAATTAACTCAAAAGAATTAATTTTAAGCCAATTAAAAATTAATTAAAAGAGAGCCCACGGGGCATTAGATTGACGGTGAATGGATGCACTGTTAAGGCACTTCTTGCCATAGGTCACTGGTTCAAATCCCCCTTGGGTGCTTACCAACCAAAAAAAATAATTAGAAGAGAAATTCGAAAATTCCTCAAAAAATAATATTTCGATAGTGGAGATTAAAATATAATCAAATATTTATCAGTAATCGAGATTTACTTTGACAGGAATCAAGCCAACTAGCCGTTTGGAGAATTTATCTATAAATTAGAGGTCATTTGTCTCACAATCATCCGATCTTTGAATCGTGCACTAGCTCTTGAAACTCTCTTATAAGTTTTCTAGATATAATAATAACGCAAAATCTTCGGGGTTTTCATTGATAGTGGTGTTTCTCTCTTACTTCTTATAGTAACATTGTTCCTAATGCTCTGCTGAAATATATTTTAGAAGTTGTTGATTTTTAGCCTTTGGAAATAATCTATTACACAAGTATTTTGCTTAGGTTATTGGATCTAAGACAACATTTTAATTCAATTAAATTAGCAAGTATCTCTATTTTTTTAGGATTATAGTGTTATTTTATATCTCTTTCGATCTAATAACTTAATCTTGAGTCTGCAAAGATCTTTTATATCCAAAAACTTAGGCATGGGTGAAAGTTCTCAGTTGGACCAGCCAACTCCCAAAGCATAAGAACTAAAAAGCCTTCCTGATTGAATCCCAAAATTTATCTAACAAAGATTTTCTTGCAGATTTTCTTGGTTAGTGCCTCATTTAAACTCATTTACCTTTTATTTATTGTGCTCATTATATAGATTTGGCTAGGAAAAGTTTATTTCTACTGGTCTAGGAGCGGAGTTGGACTCATACTCCTCAGATCCAGTAGATCTGTATATTATTTGTATAGATCTGATTATATTTGTAAAATAAATCTTGTAAATTAATTTATTTCTCTAATCTTGGTTTTGCAGCTGGGTTTCTTGGGGTTTGAATTATTTTTTTAAATTTTTGGACATATTGGGGTTTGGGTATTCTTATTTCATTTATGCAGGTGAGATCAAGTGGAAAAAGTTGGATTAGAGCCAGATCTAGGCCTTGAGGGTAAGATCTAGTCTCCAAAACTTTTGCAGGGCCATCCATTGAAAGATATTCAACAAATCTAAAGATCTGAAGCAAAATAATTTTTTTTAGAACAAGGGTTTCAAGTTTTGGGGCTCCTAAACCCAGATCTGCCTTCTCCCAGCCCAACGCTAACCCTATTAAGCCTAGTGCTAGCCCTCATTGGCCCTGGATTCACTTTTCTCCATTTCTGATCTGAATATTTCTAAAGCTGATCATTGGTGGGTTTTGCAAGAAAATTGGTAAAAATTTGTATTCCATGTATTGCAAAAAATTGGCAACTTGGGCAAGTGATCTTCAAGGCCTAGATCCTAAGGGTGTGATGTCTAAACCCTCTTTTTCCTCACTGTTTGCTACAACAATCATATATCTTTCTAATAATGGTGAAAAACACATCTATGTGGTTTGAAATTAACTAAAAACATCGTTAAAGATATTAATAAGTCACTTATGTTTGATGGGTATCAAAAATTTGGCCTAGATCTATATTTTTTAGTGATTGTTATCTCTGAATAATTTTGTTTCTGAAATGTGAAATATAACAGTGGCCAAATTTCATGTGGGTTAGCCTAAAATCGATTCTTAAGTTGTCTAATACATTAAGGTATTAATTTCTTGAGTTGGGGATCCATCTTTAAGCCTATTTCATGTTTTATTTGCTAACTCTAATAAGTATGTCAGATCTGATATAATTCTAGAAATCACATCATAACACGCTGAAAATTTCTGAAAATTCATGTATTTGGAAAATTTTAGGTCAATTTTTGGCATAAAGATAGCACTGATAGTTCATTGTTTTCATTGTCATATTGCTGATGTCATAACATTTGTTTGTTGTTGTCCTAAAGTTTTTCTTACTGTTGCCCTGAAGTTTACTGCTCATTAAATGACACATTGGGTATAAATAATTCATTGTTAGCTTATTATTATCATAATACGTTCTATTTGTTCAATCTTATTTGGTTAGCAATCTCATTTGCCATCTTTTAATTGTGCTTTCATCATAAATATTACTTGGTTTCATTGTCTAACATAAATAAAATCCTAAAAGAACTTTTATTTAAAGGCATTTTGAGTTGTTGCTCCAACACCTAATTCTAATTGTCATCTCTTGTTTCACTAAGTAATTTCTTGTTGCTTCATTTGGTTATTGTCTTAAACTACTCTTACTTTGAACTTGACGTAATATCGATTATAAGTGGATTGGCCTCTTCATATATCCTAAGCATTCCATTTGAAGCATATTGTTTTAATTGCATCTCATTGAAGCATTGCAATAACATTTGCATACAAGATTTAATCTTTGCATCTCACATAGTTTAGTCTTGCATTCATTCTAACATCATCCCTCTTCCCATATTATTGAATTGTGAGCATATCTTTACTAGTAAACTTTCCACTTGTTTGTTCACTGTAATTGCTATATCTCATTGAGCCATATTTCTAAAGTACAAGTTTTAGTCATCTCGCAAGTTGTATTTCTCTACTCGTATTTCAATATCATCCATACTAACATTTGTCTTGCAGCATTACTTGTCATGTAACTCGAAATATTATCTCTTGGAAGTGTTACATCTTTATTGATCATTGTTATCAAGGCACTAGTCCTTATTTGTTTATATGAATATTATCTTATTGATCTAATTGAGATTCATCTTGTGAACATATACATTGATCATCTCATAATCACACTTGTTAAATAATCCTTAATTCAAGTTACTGAAAAAAGTAATTGCCTTGCCCTTATTCTCCTAGGACTTCTTGTTCCAACAAGTTTCCCCCCATCATTGTTTTTAGGGACTACCCCCCTTGACTTAGCTAGGAGAGAGTCTAAACGAAGTGGGTAGGGATTGGAGTGACAACCCCTACTCTGAATGTTGCGCCTTAAGTGTACATTTTGGGCGACAACATTTTTTGGCGTCGTTGTTGGGGATAGAGTTTTTTTGTCCTTGGTCCTCATGACGTTTTTCTAATCATCTAATATTTTCCGCCATTCATTAGTCTGTCAAGCGGCACAACATTTTTCGGTGCCTTTGCCGGGGATAGAGTTTTTTTGTCCTTGGTCCTCACGACATTTTTCTAATCATCTAATCTTTTCCGCCATTCATTAGCCCGTCAAGCGGCACAACATTTTTTAGTGTCGTTGTCGAGGACCAATTTATTGGACCTTGGATTTGCGACATTTATCTTAATCATCTTCTCAATTCTCATCTTTTCATTTATCCCGCCAATGCCACATTTTATGGCGCCATTGTATTTTTTCATCTTTTCATCACTTTATATTTTGTTAGAAAATGTAACTATGTTCGGTCTTCAATAATGTACTTGAGTCATTATGTAATGTACTTGTCAAAAGAATAAAGAAAATAATTTTTATTATTATCATTGTGACTTATTAAAGCATGGGTTTCATGCTTGGTTCACCATGTTTTACGTCAAAGTCCCCATTAAGGACTTCAAGGATTTATTCTGAATCTATAGAGTTATTGTACATTTAAAGAGACCCTTCTTGGGCTTTTGAATCATGTAAAAAGGTTAAGTATTGAATCAAATATGAATTATGTAACCTCCACACCATGTCAACCGAAGAAAAGATCAAGTCGGCCTAAGCAACCTATTCCCCCACAAGAAGCCTATAAAAGGAAGCTCATCAAACTCATTTGGAGTATCATTTTCTCACACAAGTTCAAATTCTCTTGTAGCTGGGAAGAAGTGCAAAAATCTCTTGTTGTTGGGCAGAAGTACGAAGTTCTCTTGTAGCTAGGAAAAGGTGCGAAGTCTTTTGTCGGGAAGCCAAAGTGAATGCGAGTTTGGGGAAGTCTAAGAAGACAAGGAAAATCGAAATTTTGGTGTCTTTGTTTCGTGTTCTAGATTTGGAGATCGAAGTCTTCCAAGTTTCACTGTTGTCAAAAGCTACTTGTTGTCGTCATTCACTGCCTAGTCGAAGCTGCTGGAAAGAGTTCAAAATTCTAGGAGGCTGACTTGGTGTGGAGGGAAGGTCTAGTCTTGATCTAGGGTGAAGAGTCTCAAAAAATACTACTGAAGGAAGAATTATCTTGATTGGGTTTTCCCCTCGAGGGTATTTTTCCCTAGCATATGCCTACATCTGTGTCTATTGTTTTATGTGTTGATTCTTTTGGTAATTGCTTGATGAACTAAAGAAAGAAGATATAAAGAATCTTAATAATAAGACACATCATAAGTAATTATCGAGAACAATAAAATCTTTACTACCTTTATAATTTTCTACCATGGGATCAGAGCTTTGGTGAAGAAGGAAGAAAAAGGCAGTCTCAAGCACTTGATCCATTCACAGGGACTATCTCAGGGAAGGAGTCTATTATATTCAAGGAAGATGTCTAACTCAATCAAAGGTGAACAAACTTGAAGGAGCTACTAACTTCAAATCCTAGAAGAAGAGGTTTGGCCTAATCCTCGAAAAGAACAAGGTGTTGGACTTGGTAAGAGGAAATGTAAAGAAGCCTATAGAAGAAGCCAGTGATGTCGACAAAGCGAAATACAAGGAATTAGAATTGGAGGCCATGACTCTGATGGTAGAAGGGATAAAGGACAATCTTGTCCCATTCATTGCTAACATCAATCATGCTCAGGAAATGTATGTAGCTTTGTCAAAGTTGTTTACTATTAATAATATTGGTCAAGTAGCAAGTTTGAAGAATGAGCTGAGGACTACAAAGATGACTAAAGAAGATATTGTGGCAACCTATTTTGTAAAGATAGCTAGACTCAGGGATGACCTCTTAGCCATTGATGACATTGTTCCAGACAAAGAACTCATGATCACTGCTCTATTAAGATTGCCACCTTCTTGTGGTGCATTTGTTGCAGGTCTCAACAGTTGAAAGGTAGCTCCCACCTTCGAAGAATTATGGACCACCTGTAGTCATGAAGAATTAAGGATCTCAATGGTTATGAATCTTGAAGGAGTATCAAATGTTGATTTGGGGTAGCATCGGATGTGCTCTAGCCATGAAAATTGGTGGAGAGGCTAAAGCACATGAGATCTCCACGACCCAGAAATGGTTTGGGGAAATTCCACCCGGTTAGAGAGATATTAAAATAATTATCATTTTTAATGGGCTCCTAAGTCTAAACTTAGGAAAATAAAAATATTAATGGGTATTGATATAAAACTAGGTGAGAAGGTTCTAAATGACATGGATCAAGCCAAATCTAATCTTAGTCGTTGATTAGAGATTTGACCTCGGTTGTTGAAGACTCAATAGAAAAAGTATAAGAGAAGGCTTGAGGGTCAGTTGGAGATACACTAAGATTGATCAGTCAGTTCGATTTTATGGAGCGCAGTTTGCCAAGAGAAATCGAACTAGTGATCAAATTTGCAATGAGGGGCAGTGAATGCATAGTAGAGAGGCAGAGATAGTGCCGAAGGATCAACGCTAAGGCAGAGGAGGCTACGCAGGGCCAACAAGAACCACACAAAGAGCCAGAGGGACTGCGCAGAGGCTACCAGGGCCTGCGTGAGTGACGCAGAGGACCAGAGAGCCTATACGGAGCATCAAAAGGTTGACGCAAAGGGTTCCAGGTTGATGCAAAGGCCAGGAGGGCTGACGCAGAGCCTCAAAGAGGCATTGGGGAGTTTTTCGTGGAGCAGACTTGCCGAATATCTACTTCTGAAGAGAGGTATTCCTGCCAGATTGATTTCTCTGTCGGGTGAGCCAGTTTGGCACCTAGTTGTACTCAAGAAAGCTGCTTAGTAATAAAACCCTCAGAACTGTTGCACCGGCTTTCCCAAATTGGGTTTTTCCAGGGACGATTGTCCAAAAATAACGGTGTCCCTTGTGCGTTTGTCTATTCTTTCAGTGGGTGATCTGTAGATGGTTGAGACTGTACTTGTGTTTATTTTCATTATTTATATGGTTAAATAACTTGTTAAGTAATTAAACAAATAGGTGAAATAAACTAGATAGTGCAGAAAGAATTTCTAACGGGTTAGACTTAGAAATTTCAACATGGTATCAGAGGGTTGCAGATCACAAGAGGGCACAAACTAAATCAAAGAATTTGCAGCAGAAATAGTTGTCCCGGGAGACAGAAGTTGTTTCTAAGCAGAAAGAAGTAGAGAAGGAGTGACACAGAGGGCCTACATCATCATTTCGAACCAAAGAGAGGGCCAGCGTAGAGGCAGAGAAAGGCAGAAGAGGCTCACAAGGAGCCACGTCATCCTGCTCAGCCAGGTAGGAGTGACATAGTTGGCCAGAGGAGTGATTCAGCCTTTCCAGGATTGCACAGAGCTAAGAAGGTCATTTTCTTCAGTTGTTGGGACCTAGGGAGCTGTGGGCAGATTGTGGGTTGTGAAGCTGGTGGGGTGTTGGTGTTGTCGAAGCAGAACAGTACCTAATGGTACAAAACCAAGGTAGAGGGAGTAGCTACCTAGGCAGATTTCTAGCCAAAAAATCCAGATTGGTGTTGCAGGAGCAAAGGGGATCAAAGAAGAGCGATTTGACTGTTGGCAGAAGGATTTCCAGGAGGGAAATCGAGACTCAGAGGAAGTCTAGGAGAGAATTTTCAGAAGGGAAATAGAGACTCAGAGGGAGTCTAGAAGAGAGCTTCCAGGAGGGAAGTAGAGACTCAGAGGGAGTCTAGAAGAGAGCTTCCAGGAGGGAAGTAGAGACTCAGAGGGAGTCGAAGAGAAGAACAGAGATGGCAATGAACGGATTGAGGAATCAGGAGAGGTTGGACGGAGCATCCAACTTTGTCATCTAAAAGGCCAGGATCCTATCTGTTCTGGATAGACATCGCATCAAGGACTTCGCCTTGAGAGTCGTGACTATCCCAGTCGACCCAGCTAATAATAAGAGGTATGAGGATGCAATGGCGAAAGCAAAGTGCATAATCCTTGATGGGGTCAAGGATCATGTAGTACTGCATATTGCCGAGAAGAAAACAACAAAGGAGATGTCAGATACCTTGACAAAATTGTATTAGGGCACTTTCGTACAGAGGAAGATGCTACTAGAGAATCAACTACGGTCGTATCAGATGCAGAAGGGGGAGCAAATAGATCTATAGCTCAGTGAGTTGCAAGAGATTTGGGACCAACTTACTTCCATAGGGGCCACATCAGATGAGGAGTTCATGGTGAGGACTGCCCTGAATGCAGTCTCCGAGGATTGGGAGACATTTGTCCAAAGCATTTTGGGCAAACCTAATCTTCCAAGATAGGAAGAGATGTGAGCAGCTCTTCGCCAAGAAGAGATCAGACGGTTGACCAAGGCGAGGAGTAGGGGCAAAGGAGGTCGAATCAAGAAAGAGGAGGAGAATGCGGCTCTGGCATCTGCGGGACAACAGGGGAAGAGGAAGAAAAAGGACATCTCCAAGGTGAAGTGCTTCCATTATGGGGATTTGGGTCATTATGCAACCCAGTGTCCCAGGAAGAAGAATAAAGGAGACGCTTTTGACTCCAAGGCAGCTCTGGCTAAGGCGGAGAAAGAAGTCGAGATGGATGATGACCATGCCATGAGTGCTCATGCACCTCTAGAGAAGAGGTGGGGTGACATCGAGCTATAGTCAAGAGGACAACAGAAGATGTAGTGCAGGATCCCTGAGGTACCCAAACTCTAGGATCATATTCGGCTACGGGAGCCCCGAGTGACAATAGCAGGATAACGGATGTCGGTAGAAGCAAGATGCAGATGGAGCAATAGAACAGTGCTAGAGTGCAGGGATCTGTAGCAACGCAGTGAGGGTTGCAGCAGTGTGAAAGGCACAGAGGAGATTGCAGCAGTGCAGAAAGGCACAGAGGTGTTTGCAATAGTGCCAGAGGCACAAAGTTGTTGCAGCAGCGCAAAGGCAACAGAGAGAGCACAGGATAGCAGCAGAGGGAGCTTCAACATCAAGAGGGATTCTAGCCTGACAAGGATGTCAGTAGTTGGGTAGATCAATTACTTACTTCTCAGTAACCGAGTTGCAGTGCAGCAGTAGTAGTGGTAGTGCTATGGGCAGCACGATGCAACATGATGAGAGAGAGTTGCAACGCAGATGCAGTGTTGGGAGGAAGGACTAGCAACAACACGAATGCAGAGGGTGCTGCAGTACAGATGTAGCAGTGGCAGTGGCAGAGCCATGGGCAGCAGTACAGGAGGCAACATTGCAAAGGATGTTGGGCAGCAGGCCAAGCATCAGCACAAGTACCGATGTCGGATGATCAGGGTGATGTTCAGTGGTGGAGCATTACTAGAACACATTCCTTGCTAAGAGGGAGTGTTGATTTGGGGTAGCATCAGATGTGCTCTAGCCATGAAAATTGGTGGAGAGACTAAAGCACATGAGATCTCAAAGACCCAGAAATGGTTTGGGGAAATTCCACCCGGTTAGAGAGATATTAAAATACTTAATATTTTTAATGGGTTCCTAAGTCTAAACTTAGGAAAATAAAGATATTAATAGGTATTAATATAAAACTGGGTGAGAAGGTTCTAAATGACATGGATCAAGCCAAATCTAATCTTAGTCATTGATTAGAGATTTAATCTCGATCGTTGAAAACTCAACAAAAAAAGTATAAGAGGAGGCTTGAGGGTCAGTTGGAGATACACCAAGATTGATCAGTCAGTTCGATTTTCTAGAGCAAGATTTGCTGAGAGAAATCGAACTAGTGATCAGAGTTGCAACGAGGGCAGTGAGTGCATAGCATAGAGGCAGAGATAGTGCTGAAGGATCAGCCCTAAGGCAGAGGAGGCTATGCAGAGCCAGCAGGAGCCACGCAGAGGGCCAGAGGGACTACGCAGAGGCTACCAGGGCCTGTGTGAGTGACGCAAAGGGCCAGAGAGCCTGCGCAGAGCATTAGAAGGTTGACGCAGAGGGTTCTAGGCTGACGCAGAGGCCAGGAGGGTTGATGCAGAGCCTTAGAAAGGCGTTGGAGAGTTTTTCGTGGAGCAGACTTGACGAATATCTGCTTGCAAAGAGAGGTATTCCTGCCAGATTGATTTCTTTGTCGGGTGAGCCAGTTTGGCACCCAGTTGTACTCAAGAAAGTTGCTTAATAATAAAACCTTCAGAACTGTTGCACCGATTTTCCCAAGGTGGGTTTTTCCGGGGACGATTGTCCAAAAATAACGGTGTCCCTTGTGTGTTTGTCTATTCTTTCAGTGGATGATCTGTCGATGGTTGAGACTATACTTGTGTTTATTTTCAGTATTTATATGGTTAAATAACTCGTTAAGTAATTAAACAAGTAGGTGAAATAAACCAAGTAGTGTAGGAAGAATTTCTAAAGGGTTAGACTTAGAAATTTCAACATCAAATGCTTATGTTGCTCATGATAAAAAAAAAGAGATCAAAGGGACCGCGGAAGAAAGTTGACATGTCCAAGATAGAATGCTATCAATGTCATAAGAAGGGTCACCCAAAAGTGATTGTCCCGAGAATCCAAAGAATAAGAAGAGAGGAAGGGATCAAGCCAACCTTGTTGTAGAAGGAGACTCAAAGAAAGTCAAGCCCGAAGAACCCGACATTAGGGACTTACACTATTAAGTCATTTGCTTGTAGTTTTATATATCTTATTTTACATGTTTTAGAATTTATAGGTTTTTAACATATTTTGGAAAAGACATTTTTGTATTGTTTTTATAAGTTTGTAGGTATCCCTCAAGCTTTGGAGGGAGCCCCCAACAACTCCCAAAGATAAGTGTCTCATGTCCTTTCAGTTTTGCGTTCATGTATTCATGTAATTATTATTATATTAAATACTAATCACCTCCCTCTATTAGCTTGATTAGGAAAAACATTTGCAAGAAGGAGGATCTCTCAAGACAAGCTTAGTCAAGAAACAAAGGTATGCTTTAAATACATTGATTGAAAGGATTATTCATTTGATGATCTATTACTAACTTTGTTATGACTAGCTATCATTTTGTCCTCCTTTGCGTATGTGCAGAAACTGGCTAGGGAACTAAGCGCGCGCGCGTTTGATCGCCTGGGCGCCCATCGAACAGACCTGATCCGCCTCGCACCAGCGATCCCGCCGGCCCTAGGTCCCCATGGATCCCCCGGATCCACCAGGGGGGGATCCAGCTTTGCAGCAAGCCTTCTCGAACCTGATAAAATCTCTGCCTCAGCAAAGGCCAAGGCCGACGGCTACCAAGTTTGTCAAAAAGCTCGATGTGCTTCAAGAAGTTCTCCTGCCCCCGACCATCCCTCGCATGGCAGCAATATCTCTTGCAGAGAAAGGATTAATCGGCCAGTTCACAGGTTTATGGCCCTCACCCAAAACTGTCCAGCGATGGGTTGAGAGAAACTGGGCTGACAAGACTCAGGGGAAGATCTCGATAAGGTTCTGTGGCAGAGGTTATTTTACCTTCCACTTTGAAACCAAGGAGGACAAGGACTTGATATTTAGAAATGGACCTTACTTCATGGACTCCCGGGGCCTCTATCTCAACAAATGGACCCCGGACTTCGACCCAGAACTAGATATTCCAAGCGCTGTCCCTGTCTGGGTCAGGCTCCCTCACCTTCCTCTCCACTGCTGGGGAGATGACTCGGTCAAGGCTATAGGAAACGCGGTAGGAAAATATATAGATCGCAGTGAGCCCAAGGACAACATGCAAGCCTGTGCGCGAATCTGCGTCGAAGTAGATCTGGGACGCGGCCTTCCGGAAGCAATCAAATTGAAGGTGGACGACTGGTGCCATATCCAACAGCTGGACTACGAGCAGATACCCTTCAAATGCAAGGTATGTCACGAATACGGACACTTTGCTAACAGATGCCCAAAACTTATAAATGTTGAATCATCAGAGCAGGAAGACCAATGGGAAACGGTGAAAAGAAAAAAATCTGCCTCATCCTTCAAACAATCTGAATCCGAGCAGCCGGGACCATCCCATCATCTCCCCCCCCACCCTCCCTCATCTAATCAGCGCCCACCCTCATCCTCACAGCAAGCCCCTCCTCCTTTCCCCTCTCCTCCTCGTTCTTCTGATCCCTCCATCCCTCCTTCTTCAAACCCTTTCGCTTCCCTTTCTGAAGAAGAACCTATCCAGGACCCTCCTTCAGATCAGCATTCCCCCTCATCCCCTCACCCCTCACAGCCCTCCCCGGACACTACTTCAACAAGAATCACAAGAAGCATATCAAAGGATCTAGGAGCATCTAGCGAAATACCAAAAAAACATGGGCCAGGAAGGAAGTCAGCAAAACAGCAAAGAGAAGAAAGCGCGCAGAAGGATATAGCAATGGGATCACAGACTCCGATTGAAACCTACATTCTGGGAATCTCGGACAAGGAAAACAACATCAAAGGCAAAGAGAGGCGAGCACCTCTGCACACCACTGGTAAATCATGTTGAAAGTGCTGTCTTGGAACAGCAGGGGATTAGGGCACCCCTCCAAAAAAGCTGCCCTCATGGAGTTAATCCAAAGTGAGAAGCCTGATATCTTACTTATTCAAGAGACAAAACTAGAACAGCCCGAAATCAGCAGACTCATTGGCCAACAAAAACAGTACGGTGGCTGCACCAGTGAAGCAAGAGGAGCTTCAGGAGGTATTTTAACAATGTGGAATATCAACAAATGGAGCTGTAGCCTCGTTAAAACACAACAGCATTGGATAAGTGTTAAATTGGAAAGCAAGGACAATGGCACAGAAGTAAAAATCTACAACATCTACTCCCCCAACCATTACAGGGAAAAAGATGTTTGCTGGACTACCTTAGAGGAAGATTTAGAAGAAGATCATGATGACAACCTCATACTTGCAGGGGACCTAAATCTGGTCATGCACTCAAATGAGAAAAGAGGAGGGAACTTCAGCGCTGATCATTTCAGAAACCGGCTGGAACACATCATGCAAGAAAAAGACTTGGTCGATTTAAAGCCCAAGAACCGCAAATATACTTGGAGCAATAGGAGGTTGGGAGCAGGTAACATTATGGAAAGACTCGACCGCTTCCTTGTTAACATCGCCTTTCTGTCCTCATTCTCCAACGGGCAGTCAGACATCCTCAACACTTCTGTCTCGGACCACTACCCCATCACTCTTACCTTGCAAAGCCAAAGCCACCTCGGCCCCCTCCCTTTCAAATACTCCTCCCTTTGGAACCAAATTCCAGCAGCCCGCGATATAGTCAAGCAAGCTTGGTCACAGCACGTAGAGGGCTCCCCAATCTTCATTTGGGAATCAAAATTGAAGCAAACGAGGCAGGCACTAAAGACATGGGCAAAGACAAACTACAAGGAACCCGAGGCATCAAAAAAAAATATCAAACAAAATCTCGAAAAAATACAGCAAAGTATTGAAGTGGAAGGACTCACTCAGCAAGCAAGACAAGAAGAGATCAGATTGTATGCAGAGCTACGCCAAACAGCTAGAGAGGAGGAGATCAAATGGAGATTAAAATCTAGGCAGACCTGGCTGCGTGAAGGTGACAAAAACACCTCGTATTTCCATAAACAAGCCACAATCAGGAAGGCAAGAAACACAGTTAATGCAATCAGAGATAGTGAAGGGACCAATCATGAAACCCAAGATTCCATAAAAGCTGCTGCAACCTCCCATTTCAAATCTCTCCTAACAGAGGACAAAAAAGAGGAGGATTACTCAAACTTCCTCCAACACATGACCAGAGAAGTTACTCAAGAAATGAATAACAGCCTCACCCAAGAAGTCGAGGAGGACGAAGTTAAAAAGGCTGTCTGGAGCCTCCATCCGGACAAAGCCCCAGGTCCTGACGGGTTCTCTATCAGCTTCTTCAGAGAATATTGGCCAATGATTAAAAAGGACCTTCTCAAGATGATTCGTTGGGTCCTAAGGAAAGGCAAACTAGGGGGCTATACCAACTCAACGTATTTAGCTCTCATCCCAAAAGAGAATAGGCCGACCACCTTCTCTAGATTCCGGCCCATATCCCTGTGCAACTCCGCTTATAAAATTATCACAAAAATCCTAGCTTCAAGACTCAAGCCTCTTCTTTCTTCCTTAATCTCGGAAAACCAGGGAGGTTTTTTAGCCAACAGGCACATCTCCGACTCTATTCTTTTGGTACAAGAAGCCATCCACTCTAGCCTTAGTCGAAAGGAAAAAGGATTCATCCTTAAACTTGATCTTGCCAATGCCTTTGATAGAGTCAGACACTCCTTCCTTCTTGCTGTTTTGAACAAACTGGGATTCAATGACTCCTTCATCAATATGGTCAAAGCTTGTATCTCTAATCCTTGGATTTCCCCTCTGGTGAATGGAAGACCTTGTGCAGCCTTTCAATCCTCCCGAGGCCTCAGGCAAGGCTGCCCCCTCTCTCCCTACCTCTTCATCCTCATGGCTGAATCCCTCAGCAAAGCCTTGGACTACAATCGAAGAATTGGCCTAATCACAGGTATTCAATTTGAGCAGGGTACAAAGAATATTAATCACTCCCAATTTGCCGACGACACCCTCCTGATGGGTGGCGCTTCGATCACCATTGCAAGGCGCTTCAAAAAGATCATGGACCAATTCATGGACTACTCCGGAGGAAGAATCAACCAAGTCAAAAGCTGTATCTACGGATGGAATGCAACAGCTCACACCATTCAAAGCATTGCAAATATTTTAGAGGTCTCTTACAAGCTAGATTGGAGTCATTTCACCTATCTAGGGATGCCGGTGAGTTTGGGTCCCCTGAAGACTGAAACTTGGAACGAAATCCTCGACAAAATCAAAAGGAAAATCCAACAATGGGGAACCATGTGGCTGAACCCAGCAGGACGTCTCGTTCTTCTCAAATCAGGTTTGATTTCTCTCCCTATCTACCGCTTTTCACTGTTACAAGCTCCTATGAATTTCCATCATAAACTGGAGAAGGCCCTTCGCTATTTCCTCTGGCAAGGAGGGAAATCGGAGAAGAGAAAGTTCAACTTGGTTGGCTGGAAAAATGTCATCCAGCCCCAAGAAAAAGGAGGCCTGGGAATAAGGTCTCCAAATCTTTTGAATTTAGCTCTCGGGGCTAAAATTATTTGGAGATTAATCACTGGGGATACTGCCTGGTGGAAATCAGTCTTAGAAGCCAAGTATCTCAGCAGTTCTAGGCACAAGCTTCTGGAAGATAATATACCCAACAGAGACAGCTCCAACATTTGGAAATTATGCAAGAAAATTATCCCACTCATGGCCCAGCATATCTCCAAAGTTCCTGGAGAAGGAAGTAGCATCAACATTTCTAAAGACAGAATCCTAGGCCAGAGCCCTATAGGATCCAAAGCAGAAGCAATTCCAGCCATAAGCTGGTTAAACAATAGAGGAATATGGAGTTTAGCCCAAATCACTAAGTGGGGAAGTTCCTCCCAAGCTTGGATTGGTTGGACCTTGCCGGACTACCCAAGGGATTTGGAAACAAGCTTCATCGCTCTAAAAGATCAACTGCACAGTAAGGCTCCTACTCATAAAGGAGGCGAAGATAGTTTTCGATGGGACCCCACTGGAACTGAATACACAGCCAAAGCAGGGTACCACTATTTATGTGCAAGTGCCTTCCCACAGGACATTTGGACTCATTGGAGATTGGTTTGGAAAGCGGAAGCCCCCCCTAAAATAAAATTCTTCTGCTGGCTTCTTCTGAAAGGTAAGATTTTAACAGCTGAGAACCTCAAAAAAAGGGGCATTCTAGGCCCCTCTAGGTGCCCAATCTGTCTTCAAGCTGAAGAGACAATACAGCACTTGTTCATGGAATGCCAAGTTGCTGCAAAATGTTGGAAAGAAATAGCTTCTGTTGGGGGAGTAGAATGGAATCCTAAGCCATCCATAGCAGAGACAGTCCAACACTGGAAGAAACTTTGCCCATGGAAGAGCAAGAAGAGCAAATTATCCCAGAGGATATGGAATACCTTACCATCAACTCTTCTTTGGAGCATATGGTTAGCTAGAAACAAGAAAGTATTCCAAGACAAAGGGCACAACTCCAGATTTATGTGTCATAAAACCATCAGCTTAGCTGTAGAGGCTGTGACAACTCGTACCCACAATAAAGTCAATCTTAGCAACTTCAGTGCAGAAGAAAGAAATTTGATCAATTATGGTAGTATCATCAGCGCCCAAGATCAAGAAAAGGATAATTCGAGCCTAAAGGAGTCAACTACAGCTTGGAAGCTGAGGCCTAAGGAGGAAGAATTTGCTCTTTGGTTGAGCAAATGCAACAAATACTGCCTCTTCTTCGATGGTGCCTCAAAATCTAACCCTGGTCTTGCAGGCGCTGGAGGCATCATTTGCAATGCAAATGGTGAGACTATCTTGCATTTTGAATGGGGATTAGGTGATCTCTCCAACAATCGGGCTGAAGGCCTAGCCTTATTCCAAGGACTCAATCAAGTGATCAATCTGGGCATTAAGAAAGTGAACGTTTTTGGTGACTCTGCAATTATCATCCGGCTCATGGAGCAGAAGCGATCCTCACCAAACATACTTCTGCAACAAATCAACAATAGAAATCAAGTCCTGCACAGCATGCTGGAGGAAGCCCACTATTTTCACATCCTAAGGGGACTCAATAAAAAGGCTGACCATCATGCCAACAAAGCCTGTAATCGACCCAAAGGCCAGCTCAGCTGCAATGATCACTTATCCATCCAATCGCTGCCATGAAGGACGCACATCTAATCAGCAGACGGGGCACCCCACCCAATAGAATCTGCCACAGCAACCAAATCACCAGATCAGAGGTCAGAACAGACCAGAATGAAAAAAATTGTATCAATAGACGGCTCAAAAGCTCACTTCAACGCAGGGGAATCAAGATCTATAGGCCAGAAAATCGCCCTTGCCACAGAAAAATCGATCTCAGTCAAGATATGAGCAGAAATAGTCAGTGGAGCATCGGGAAGTGCAGATTCCTCTCCCACCTTCGTATCCGCAGAAACTCTTTAAATACCCCTTTAGCGCAAAAGCTACAACCCACAGTCGAAATTCTCTGCGGTTATCTTGAGAGAGGAACCCATTTTGCAACCCATCTTTGTAAGTCAGATAGAAGGAAGGTTGTTGGGCGTGTTAGAGGTTCTGTTTCCACTTTGTCCAAAAGTTGGAGCGCTGCTGAGCTCAACCGATTCCCCCCAAGCGATATTTGCGACAGTCTCAGGCATTCAAAGCGCTTTCTCCTCAGAGCTCATACTCCCGAGAGACTAAGAAGAATCCCTACTAACAGCAAAGTGAACCGACAGCATCAAAGGCAAAAGCCAAGGAACAGCGCCACTATTCAGACAAAGGACTCAATGGATCGCCCAGAGGATTGTTTTCATTGCCGTGATCTGAACATGGAGTTTAATGAAGTCCGAGCTCAACAGAGAGCCTTGGAGGACCCTGTTCGCAGCATGGAGAATCGGATGGAGGACCAAATTCGTAGCTTGGAGAACCGGCTGGAAGAGCAAGTCAAAATCCTCCACGATAAGTACAGAGCAGAGATGAACCTCTTTCTGCACAGGGTCCACTCCCTCCATGAACAATTCAGCGCTTTACACAACAAATGCGCCCATGCTGAAGAGAGGCTTGAAACTCTCAAGCATATGATGGAAAAGAAAGGTGCTACTTCCTCCTCCAGCGCCCACCCAAACGAAGCTGACCAAGATCAAGAGGGATCAACCGCAAGAAAGATAAGCCACATCGAGATTGACTAGTCATGTTTTGTAAATGTAAATTTTGGGGACAACAGTATGTCAAAATCTATAGCAGCATAAGTAGCAATAGGAACAGTCCAGTTAATGTAAGAACCAAGGAAAAATTCCTTTTTGTAATTCCTTGGCCACAAAATACTCCTGAAGTATCTTATGTAAGGCTTTAGCCTCCTCTTTTTTCAGATCAATGCATAGCACCCGACCTTTGTCTAAAAAAAATTTGTTATGACTAGCTGTATTGAATCTTAGTGATTCTTGTTTGGGTGATTCATCTCTTGATAAATCTACCCACCCCACTCTTGACCGACTATGTAGAACCCTAGACAGGTTCTAAAAAACCCTAACCGAAGAGTATGCTATTGTGAATGTCTAAAATCCTAAGCTGATTAGGGATATTGTTAAATGTTATTTGAAGTTTTTATTGATGATGTCATGTTTGGGATTTTGGTATGATAAAGAACTAACTTGTTAGGGTTGAATGATAAGGTCTAAAACACTGAACTTTTGAAGTTTTGGTAATGTTGGGTTTGTTATGTTTCTACATTAAAACCCTAGATCATTAGTGTTTGGTGGAATGTATGAGCAAGACCCTTATATTTTCTTAGAAATTATTTCCTTGGTATGTGTGAGTTTGTTTGATCAAACCCTAGTGTAATCAAGATGGTTGTGTGTCTAGCTCTTATTGACCATTGTGAAGTTGAGTTTGACTAACACATGATATGAAATGTCTTTGCATGATAATGAAATCTAGGCATATATAGATATGTCATTTTTTGTTGAATCCCTAGATTGGTCTAGGTCAAATGTATTAATGTTGTTGGACATATGATATGCGTATGTATGGTTATGGATTCCTAGATATGTGTCTGGACTTATTTAATGATGGTTATAAGTCTTAGGATTCAATGGAAATCCTTGTCTGAGATTCTAGGATGATGATATTTATAGCTAAACCCTAGTAAAGTTAAATTGTCTAGCATATGTGATATAACAATCTGAAATCTATTTATATGACTGTTGGAAAAATGAAAATCTAGGGTTTTGAAGTTAAATCCTAGTAGTGACATTGTCTAATGTGTGTAATATAACAATTTGAGATCTATGTATTTAACGATTGTTGAGATTGTGAAAATAGAATTCTAGGGATTTGCAGTTAACCTTAGTCAAAGTAAAATCTTTGAAATATGATGATTTGAAGTTTGTGTAAGATTGTTGAAATTGTGAAATTGGAATTCTAGGGTTTTGGAGTTAAACCTTAGTCAAAGAAGAAATCTCTGATATATGATGACTATATGCTAATTTGAGATTTGTGAAAGATCGTTGAAATTTGAATTTTTGGTTGAGATTGATAATTGATCGGAATCTAGGGTTTGCAACTAATCCTAGTGATAGTTGGTCATGTTAGTGACTGATTGATGGTTGATTGAAAATTTAGGGGATGCAACTAACCCTAGTGGAAGTTGGTCAAGTTAATGACAAAGTTATGATTGACTTTGATTGATTCTTTTGTATGAAATCTAGGATTTGTATGAATCCTAGTGAGAAGTCTAACATATGTAATTTGAAAAGTTGTTAGATGCTTTGTAGATCTATAATTGTTTGAAGTGTTTTTAAGGTTTGCTATATTTTGAAAGTAAGGTATGTCATACCTTTGAAAGGAACATTGAAACCCTAGATGAAATGATAAGTTTTTATGAAGTAGTCTAGGGTTTGTGATTAAGTCCCTAGCAAGATGATGAAGAGTATATGTCTCTTGTTTGTAATTAAGTTTGGGTATCTGATATGTATAAAAATGAAATGCTTCTGTGATTCTAATATGGCTCACATCATGCTTCTATAGATTTGGTTGTACTTGCTATTTAAGTTGTGCAGGTACACAATCTTCAACTTAGTGAAGATGTTCATTGAGGTGATAAGCATGATGAGGATGATGATAACTCTGATGAAATGATTGGAAGCCATGAAAGATTCTCCGATTACAAAAAGAATACATTGATCTCCCGGAGGAAGCATGAATAGAAGAGATCTCCCTAAGATTAAGAGGAAGTCTAGATAAAGAGATGCTTTATGGTTAAGAGGGAGGGCATAGCTTGATGAAGAACGAATTTCGGAGGATATGTTGTTGCATGGGAAGTAGGAAGGAAAACATATGATTGATAGTCCTACTGTGAAAAGTTGAGAAGCAACATCAAGTTGTCTGAAAGACCCCGGAAGTTTGTATTTGATTATATACATGTGAAAGTATATTATTGATTGGAGTTGTGTTTGTACAGGTGAATCTCTCAAAGGTTTTGATAGCTTGCTGGTTACCAATCAGTTTGATCGGGAGAGATTGGTCATTCTTGATTTGTTGGATCAAAGGGTGTTGAGGCTTTGTGAGTGAAGCATTGCCTAGGAAGACATCTGGCTGACACTTTGTGTTGATGTTTGAGTCCCGAAGTTGGAAAGATGGTGTTGGTTATTGAGCTCTATTTTGGATACACACCTGCATTTTTGGGTTGATGGTTAGCAAGTAAGCCTGAAGGTACATAAAGGGGCTGAAAGCTTGAGTCCATCTTAGTCCCACCTAGATAGATTGCCTTGGTCAGGAATCTAGTCCATGGCATTGCGGTGCCTAAACCATTGAGCAACTGTTTGGATAGATTGCCCTGGTCAGGAATCTAGTCCATGGCATTGTAGTGCCTAAAGTTCTTCATGGTTCATATAGTTTGAGATCTTCCATTGTATTTGTACATTATGAATACCACCCTAGTTAAAAGGGAGTGTTAGAAAATGTAACTATGTTCGGTCTTCAATAATGTACTTGAGTCATTATGTAATGTACTTGTCAAAAGAATAAAGAAAATTAATTTTATTATTACTGTGACTTATTAAAGCATGGGTTTCATCCTTGGGTCACCATGTTTTAGGTCAAAGTCCCCATTGAGGACTCATAGGATTTATTTTGAGTCTATAGAATTATTGTACATTTAAAGAGACCCTTCTTGGGCTTTTGAATCATGTAAAACGGTTAAGTATTGAGTCAAATATGAATTATGTAACTTCCACACCATGTCGGCCTAAGAGAAGACCGAGTCGACCTAAGGACCCTATTCGACCTCACAAGAAGCCTATAAAAGGGAGCTCATCGAATTCATTTGGAGTACCATTCTCTCACACAAGTTCAAATTCTCTTGTAGCTAGGAAGAAGTGTGAAAATCTCTTGTTGCTGGGCAGAAATGCGAAGTTCTCTTATAGCTGGGAAAAGGTGTGAAGTTTGTTGCCGAGAAGCCAAAGTGAATGTGAGTTTGGGGAAGTCTAAGGAAACAAGGAAAATCAAAATTTTGGTGTCTCTCTCTCTGTTTCGTGTCTTGGATTGGGAGATCAAAGTCTTCCAAGTTTCACTATTGTTGGAAGCTGCCTATTGCCGTAAGTTGTTGCATAGTCGAAGTTGTTGGGAATAGGTCGAAATTCTGGGAGGCTGACTTCGTGTGGAAGGAAGGTCTGGTCTTGGTGTAGGGTGAAGAGTCTCAAAGAATACTATTGAAGGAAGAATTATCTTGACTGGGTTTTCCCCTCGAGGGGGGTTTTGCCCTGGCGTGTGCCTACATCTGGTGTCTATTGTTTTATGCATTGTTGCTTTTGGTAATTGCTTGATGAACTAAAGAAAGAAGATATAAAGAATCTTAATAATAAGAAACATCACAAGTAATTATCGAGAACAATAAAATCTTCACTGCCTTTCTGATTTTCTAACATCTTTTACTCTCACTAATCCTTTCATCTTCTCTATCTGCACCTTTAACACCTGTACATTTTGGTCGGTTTCCTGTTTGGGTGGCAACTCCATTCATTCATCCATTATTTCTCAGACAAGAAGCCCTCACTGATATCCATCTGCTTCTCCTTAACTAACTTTCCGATTTTTTGCCTTTGGAATCTTGAAACTAGATTCATGTTCAAGTGGTGACTCCACTTCTTTCATTTCTTACAAGAATTTATGCTAGAAGCTCGCTTCTTGTGGATCTCTTGATTTTCTTGAGCAAGGATCTCTCTCTAGCATCCATTTGGCCCCTCCTTTTCCCTTTAAGCAAGTCATCATGGATGACTTGTTTGCTCCTTATGATTTTACTAACATTCAGGGAGCTCTACATGATTATCCTTATGAAGTTGGTGAAACCATCAATGAATTTCCTCCTTTCTCAAAGTGACAATGCTTTTACTGTCGAGACTCACCTTCAGAATTTCAACCTCTGTATAGGTAAGTGTCGCCCATATTTTGACCGTGAAGATGTGAAGATAAAGATTTTTGTTCTCACCTTATATGGAGATGCCTTAGATTGGTTTACTAAGTACCCTCATAACACTTTTGATTCTTTACAATCAATCATTGATGCTTTTGAAGATAAATATGGAGATAAGAGAAAGGTCGAAATGAAAGTTGAAGTAAAGGAAACCAAAAAAGATGAAAATGATCGTATCAAGCATATAACTCAAATGGTTAAGAATATGCAACTGAATCAAGCACGGGTAATTAAGAATATGGAGACCAACTAGACTCAAGTCATTAAGAACATGGAACTTAACCAAAGTAGATTAACAGCAGATCATGCTAGGGAAATGGGTTCTACGAAGAACATGTTGTTGGCTATAGAAGAAAAACATGTTGAGGAAATGAAGATCATGGGAATTAATCACTATAATCAAATAACCACCATGTAGAATCATTTGATCACCATGGAAGCAAATCATGAGAAAGAATGATTGTGATTCAAGTAAATCGTAACACAAAGATAAAGGACATGGAAACTGGTCAGAGATCTCTTCAGAACAGATTGTTGGCCATGGAGGAAAAGCAAGTACAATTAATAAAAGTTATGGAATCAAGTCATACAAAGGAAATTAATGCTATAAAAATTAAGCATTCTAATCAAATCACTGTTATTCATAATAAGTTGGACAAAATGGAAAGATCACATATACAAAAGTTCCAACCCAAGTCAACAGATCATAAACATCCCTGTTTGCTGAAGCAAGCTCCAGCTTATTGTGAGGAGGTCATTTGTTCCATTGAAAAATGGTTAATTGAAGGTGATCCGGACAAAAGAGAAACTGAAGGAAATCAAGTTAATACATGTGAGGTTAAACGATCACCCCTAATAGAGCAGATGCAGAATGAAGGCATGTCACAAATATCTTGGATACTTCATCTGAAAATTTTCAAGATCAAGCAGAATATTCTACGTCATCAGCATCATAGCCCACCACAAAGAAAAGTATGAAGCAGAAGAGAAAAAGAAGGAGACTTGAAAAATCTTACGACCATATACAACACAACATTGGAATAAGTCAGAGCCCTAAAATGATTAGGATTGCACATGGCACATCAAAGAAACAACCTATGGATTTGCCAAAGAGCAAGTAGATGCTCTAGAAGGACTTCATTGAACACACCTAATGCCATAGGGCATCCTCTGTATTGTATTTCTAACCCTACTCCTTATTATTTCTGTTGATAGTGTAGTTTTCATTTCAACATTATGTTTCATAGATTAAGCTTCACTTCTCTCTTGAGGTTAGATTTACGTTTCAGAGCTTCTATTTCATGTACTTAATGCTATATGATGATTTTTGAATTATATTCAGATGGATGCTACTTATATGAACTTGTGTGTTGCTTGGGTGCAGATTCTGGATTCTCACATTCCTTCAGTGAAGCAACATGTCCCCAAGTAGAGCCAGATGTTGACCACTCTGTGTCAACTACCCTATAGCAGTACACTTTTTCGCAAGGAGATTTCATCATGTTCGAGCATTCAAATCATCCTAGATTTATCAGTGATCAGTATATCAGAGTTGTAAACCCATTCTGCAGTAAATGATCTTAGTAAGACCATAATGTATGTAACAACCTAGGTAAAACTATTATTTTGATGGCGATTTTCATCCTATGAGGTTTTTTGTCTTACTGATTCATTTGTGTTTCTAAACCTACATGATTGGTAGAGTTTTTCCCTCCAGTCTCACCCCAAAGCTAAGGTGGATTTTGTTGTCAAGATCTTAAGTAAGTCTTAGTGTTCTAGTCGAGTCTTCTGTAAAGTGATTTGGGAATAATTTTAGCTAATTGACTAAATTCTTTTATTACAAATCACTTGGTCTACCATATCATATTGAGTCACAAAATTGGGTAAAATAATTGAGGGTCTATAACAAACGAGTTTTCCATCTTTGAAGGTTAAAATGTAATTATCTTATGTAAATAATATTTTAACCATGGTACTAAAATATTAGACGGCTATAAAAAATTATTAATCCCCTCATGTGTCAACTAATTAAATTTTCTGGCAAAAATAAATTAAAAATCATAACCCAAAAATTTAATTAATTTGAGTCAAAATTAAGTCTTAGGAAAAACAAACTCTCCAAAATAAAAAATTTGTGGATTCTAGAGAAATTAAATTTTGGAGGTCCCCCACCACGGGAATATTAAAAATTTCATAAAAAAATTGAACCCTTAGGCCTTGGTGGTTAAGTCAAAGTCAATTTTTTTAGGAAGTTAGCTCAAAAAAATTAATTTTGAGCTAATTAAAAATGAGTTAAAAGATAAATTCGAAAATTCCTCAAAAAATAAATATTTCGACGGTGGAAATTAAAAGATAATCAAATATTTATCAACGGTCGAAATTGCTTTGACAGTAATCAAGCCAACTAACCGTTTGGAGAATTTATCTATAAATTAAAGGTCATTTGTCTCACAATCATCTGATCTTTGAATCATGTACTAGCTCTTGAAACTCTCTTGTAATTTTTTTGGAATAAAGAGAACGCAAAGTCTTTGTGGTTTTCATTGGTGGTGGTGTTTCTCTCCTACTTCTTATGGTAATACTATTCTTAATGCTCTACTGAAATATATTTTAAAAAGTTGTTGATTTTTAGCCTTTGAGAATAATCTATTGCACAAATATCTTTCTTAGATTATTGGATCTAAGATAACATTTTAATTCAATTAAATTAGCAAATATCTGTATTTTTTTATGATTATAGTGTTATTTTATATCTCTATCAATCTAACAACTTAATCTTGAGTGTGCATAGATCTTTTATATTCGAAAACTTGGGCGTAAGGGGAAGTTCTCAGTTGGACCAGCCAACTCCCAAGGCATAAGAACTGAAGAGTCTTCCTCATTGAACCCCAAGATTTATCTAATGAAGATTTTCTTGCAGGGTTTCTTGGTTAGTGCCTCATTTAAACTCATTTATCTTTTATATATTGTGTTCATTAGATAGATCTGGCTAGGAAGAATTTATTTCTATTGATCTAAGAGCGGAGTTGAACTCATACTCCTCAGATCCAGTAGATCTGTATATTATTTGTATAGATCTTATTTATATTTGTAAAATAAATCTTGTAAATTATTTTATCTCTAATCTTGGTTTTGCAGTTGGAGATTTTGGGGTTTGAATTACTTTTTAAATTTTTTGTATATATTGGGGTTTTGGGTATTCTCATTTTCATTTGTGCACGTGAGATCAAGTGGAACGAGTTGGATCAGAGCTAGATCTAGGCCCTTGAGGATAAGATCTAGTCTCCAAAATTTTTGCAGGGCCAACCATTGAAAATTTTTCAACAAATTTGAAAATCTGAAGCAAAATAATTTGTTCAGAACAAGGCTTTCAAGTTTTGGAGCTCTTAAGCCCAAGTCTGCCTTATCCTAGCCCAACGTTAGCCCTATTAGGCCTACTACTAGCCCTCATTGGCCCTAGATTCTCTTTGTTCCATTTTTTATATGAATATTTAATTTTTTGAGGCTAATCATTGGTGGGTTTTGCAGAAAAATTGTAAAAACTTGTGTTTCAGGTATTGAAAAATGTTTGGCTACTTGGGCAAGTGATCTTCGAGGCCTGGGTCCTAAGAGTTTGATCTCTAAACCTCTTTTTCCTCACTATTTGCTACAGCAGTCATATACCTTTCTAATAGTGGTGAAAAACACATCTAAGTGGTTAGAAATTAACTAAAAAAGTTGTTAAATACATTAATAAGTCACTTATGTTTGATAGGTATCAAAAATTTGGCCCAGATCTACTATCTCTGAATAATTATGTTTCTGAAGTTTGAAATATAACAGTGACAAAATTTCATGTGGGTTAGCCTAAAATCAGTTCCTAAGTTGTCGAATACGTTAAGGAATTAATTTCTTGAGTTGGACATTCATCATTAAGCCTATTTCATGTTTTATTTGCTGACTGTAATAAGTATATCAGATCTGATATAATTATGGAAATCACATCACAAAAGGTTGAAAATTTCTGAAAATTCATGTGGGCAAGTTTGGAAAATTTTCGGTAAATTTTTGACATAAAGATAGCATTGATAGCTCACTGTTTTCATTGTCATATTGTTGTTGTCGTAACATTTGTTTGTTCTTGTCCTAAATTTTTTATTACTGCTGTCCTGAAGGTTTACTGCTCATTAAATGGCACATTGGGTATAAATAATTCACTATTAGCTTACTGTTGTCATAAGATGTTCTATTTGTTCAATCTTATTTGATTAGCAATCTCATTTGCCATCTTTTAACTGTGTTTTCATCATAAATATTACTTGGTTTTATTGTCCAACATAAATAAAATTCTCAAAGCACTTTTAATTAGAGGCATTTTGAGTTGTTGCTCCAACACCTAATTCTAATTGTCATCTCTTGTTTCGTTGAGTAATTTCTTGTTGCTTCATTTGGTTATTGTCTTAAACTAATCTTACTTTTGAACTTGAAGTAATATCGATTATAAGTAGATTGGCATTTTCATATATCCTAAGCATTCCATTGGAAGCATATTGTTTTAATTGCATCTCATTGAAGCATTGCATTAACATTTGCACTTCATTTGCATACAAGATTTGCATCTCACATAGTTTAGTCTTGCATTCATTCTAACATCATCCCTCTTGTCATATTATTGAATTGTGAGCATATCTTTTCTTGTAAACTTTCCACTTACCTGTGCACTATAATTGTTATATCTCATTGAGGCATATTTCTAAAGTATAAGTTTCATTCATCTCGCAAGTTGTATTTCTCTGCTCATATTTCAATATCATCCCTACTATCATTTGTCTTGCAGCATTACTTGTCATGTAACTTGAAATATTATCTCTTGGAAGTTGTACATCTTTATTGATCATTGTTATCAAGGCATTGGTCCTTATTTGTTTATCTAACTATTGTCTTACTGATCTAATTGAGGTTCATCTTGTGAACATATAAATTGATCATCTCATAATCACACTTGTTAAATGATTCTTAATTCAAGTTACTGAAAGAAGTAATTACCTTGCCATTATTCTCCTAGGACTTCTTGTTCCAACAAGTTTCTCCTCATCATCGTTTTTAGGGACTAAGGCCAAATTCCACCTTAGGACAAGCTCATATGATGGAGATGATTATTGCATTGGATTCCTCTTTTCGAGAGGTCCAATTTTGATATAAAGATCATCTCATTCTGACAAACAGAAATGGAATTTTGAATTTATTCCCTCTCATGCACAAATTGTCAAAGTCGGCCTCAGTTAAATGTAGGCTCATAAGCCCAATAGATGTGTTTCCTCACCCTCAACGAAGTGTATAAATAGGAGTGACCTCTCTCCTCATTTGGACATCACTCATCTCATCACATATCTCTCTCTTTCCTCTCTTGATTGGTTTGTACAACTTGGAGGCAACGTTCTCTACTTTGCACGTGTGAAAGGAGGACGAATTTCTAGGTTAGTTTGTTTGCCAAAAATTTCATGAAACAGGACAGCATTGACTTGGGTGCTTTTGACCAGCGTTGACTTCGTTCTTGCGGGCAAAATTTTGATTTTTGGAGACCACATTGATTGGCACAATTTTTTGATGTGATTGGGACCGGTTGACCAAGTTGACTTCAGCATTGACTGCAAAATTCACAGCAAGGTTTTCTCTCTCCTTTGACTAGTTTGACCGATTTGTTTTGGGTTGACTTTGACCCTCTTGGAACACCGAATTTATCTGCTTTTGACTAAGCTGCTTGGAGGACATTTTGGAGTTGCTTTGACCACCGTTGACTTTCTGGTTAGGGTTGCAGTTCACTGTTGTTTATTGCTGATTTGACAAGCACTGTTTTGGGCAAGTTAATTTATTATTTGTACTCTCTCTCTCTGTTGAACTATTGAATAATAATAAGAAGATTTGGTCAAAGGGTTTCCCCACACTGCGGTTTTTCCTTGGCATCCACCACATCTTGTGTCCTCTTGTCTTGGCTTGTCTTCTGCACATGTTTTTATATTCTATCTACATTTGTTGTCAATGTGTTTAAGTTAATGTGATTGCTACTGGATATAATTGGAAATTGTCATTAGGTTGATAAGAAACATTGAAATAAATTTTGCAAAAGCATAGAACATACCATTGTTATCTAAAATTAACATGGTATCGAAGCTCAAGCGAAGACAAAGCCCAAGCAAAAGTGAGGAAAAGCAATCACTAAGGAAAGTTGTTGGACAAGGACTTGGAACTAGTCCCAATGACGACTACATCATTCTTCAAATCCAAGGGCAAGCTTAAGGAAAAATATGACTATTATGCATGGAAGATGACTCTAGATTTGACATTGGACAAAAATGATGCCATGGACTATGTCAAAGGAAGAATAGTGTAGCCTCCTTCAAATGCATTTGCAGCTGCACAAACAAAGTACAAGAAAGGTGAGGTTAAAGCAAAGAAAATTATTGTTGATTCTATTCACCAACCTCTGGTTTCCTATATTTCTGATTTGGAAACATCTAAGGAAATGTATGACAAGCTGGTTGGGATGTTCAAAGTAAATAATGCAAATCAATTTCTCTTTCTCAAGAACAAGTTGAAAGACATTAAGATGGATAGAGGAGAATCCATCCACTCCTACTTCATGAGGATTACCGAGATCAAGAACGATCTCTTATCTATTGGAGAAGTCATTGGTGACAGTGAGCTTACTCTTATCACACTTGGAGGCCTTACAAGAGAATGGGATGTGTTCAACACTACCATCCTCAACAATGACAGGATTTCGGGATTTGATGAATTATTGGCTGAATGCACTTAAGAAGAAATAAGGATGATGGAAAGAGGCAAGCCCTCAAATGGAAACAATCCTACCGCCTTCTCCACTCATTTTAAAAGGAGGAACAATGTTGGTCCAAGGAATCAAAGACAAGGGTTCAAGTCGGGATTCAAAGAAGGAAGAAAAGGAAGATGCTTCAATTGTAACGGGTTTGGCCACTTCGCTAGAAAGTGTCCTCACAAGAAGAATACTCCAAAAGATGATGACAACCATAACAACAACTTCAAGGGCAATAGCAATCAAAGGAACAATGGGTTCAATAACAAAGGAAAAAGAAATGCTCTCGCTGCTCGAAATGGAAATGGTTGTCCTCCCAAAAAGTCGAGAAACTCCAAGCATGAAGAAGTTAATGTTGTAAAGCAAAAAAAGAAATTATCTTATTTCCGCCCTCACCATTGCCTCTCCTCTAGATACATTGGATCATTGGTTGATCGATAGTGGTGCCTGTTACCACTCAAACCAACAGGGGACGTAAAGGGGTTCCTAAGAAGACAATTGTTAGGTTCAGGGCAACGGTGGAGGCTTAACCCACTGTCACCATAGCTAAGTCTCCTTGCTCTTTACAGGGTTTCACCGATGGGAGCAGTCCCAATAGTGTAGGGATCACTTGTAAAGTATATGTTAATGGATATGTGAGAAGTGACCCTAAAAACCCTTTCCTAAGGATGGAGTGAAGAATGGAACTTGCTTGCTCTTTAAGAAAGGAACTTGGTCCACCTGGAGTAAGGGATGAGGATTGGAGGATTGAGGGAGAAAGGATAGGCTTATAAACAACGTTATCAATCCCTATAATCCTTGAGGAAACTTGGATTCCCAAATGGTCCTTGACAAATAATCTTTATTGAGAAGTGGGACCAGACAGGGCCATGTGAACCCAGCACAGGTTCGGGGATGGAATGCAGCAACCAATGATGTTCCTATCCTGGACAAGGTGAAGGGAAAGGACCAAACAAGAATATTTACTTCAAAAGGTTGAATTATTCCTATGAAGTCTAGCCTTGAGGATACCTAGGGAAAATTTGATCCTAGAGCTAGGGCTTGGAATTCCCAGAGATTCCACTGTTAGAATTGCCTCAAGTTTAGAGGAGAGGGAGGGGACCCACCAGCGCAGTAGCCTGTAGGAGATCGACGTTTTTCCTTGGGTCAATTCCTAGGAAATTGATGCCTTAGGTGACAATTGAGGGCTAGACTTGGGAAAAAGTGATAAAAGGTGAAAAAGGTGAGGGGGATGACCACCCTTTTTAGGGATCAATGCCTAATTCACTTGGGGATATGGAATCAAAGATGATGATGAGTAAGAACTTGGTTTCTTGATCAAGGAGGCCTAGAAAGTCAGCTTCATCCAATGTTGAAAGAAAGAAAAGAAAAGTGGCCTTCAAGCATTTATACTTCAAAGCAAATGATGCAAGCTTATCGAGACAAATAATCTCTAAGATATTTCATTCATATAACATTGGCCCATACATTAAATTAGCTAAATCATGCTCAATTCCACATTTCAATCATGCAGCAACTAGCCCTAATTTTAGCAATATGCAACAACAAGAATAATAACATCAAAATTTACTTACAACGTTATACAGTATATCCAACCAACATTTTGTTTACAAGACAAAGCTCCAAGATAAAATAAATAGCCCAAATCCATACGTCAAAATTCATCCATCTCCAAAAAATATCCACCAAGGAAAAAATGCGAAGTTCTCTATGATTAGAGAGATCCCAAGTCAAGTGATGATACAAATGAGTGTATCTAACATCAATATATAGCATCCTGAGGAGTTCAAATTAGCCTATGGACCTACATTAGCCCCTAATGATAAAATAATGTGCAAATGAAACCCCCATTAGTGACAAGCCCACCAAACTAGCTCATATGTGTAAAAATAAGCCTCACAAGGGGCCAAATAATAATATGTGCATGTCGTAGGGCCCTCCAAAGGCTCAATAATATCCTGAAGTGCCATGTTGAGGAATGAATTCCTCGAAATATGATGGACAAAGGAGTGGCCCCTTGTTTTCCAAGTAGTAGACCTGTGGTGCTCCCAGTGGGTCTGAGGTCACATCAATGACCCCATGGGTCAACATATGAATCAAAGATGCCTGTAGATCCTCTGCAATGGTCCAAGTGGTGGAATGAATGCTACCATGACATTGTACAATTGCTGGGACACTTGCCAAGAGTATGGGGCTCCTATGGGGGCATGCTAGGCATAGTCTAACAAGAATATCCTATATTGGCTGTTGTGGAGGCCCGTGGCTCTCTATGCACACCGTACATGTGCCAATGTAGACCTCTGGGGGTCAGGATCCCATATAGGGAAACCAAACCCAAATGGAAACCACCTACAATCATACATAAGATCCAATGCGTCCCCTAGGCTTCCAGTACAACCAGTCATTAAAATAATCGGGTAAAAGAGCTTACAAATCATGGATAGCAAAGTGGACACTTCATAATGGTGTGCCCTTCCGTAATGGACTTTGGCATGTGCTAATGTCTCCAAGCTCCAAAGGGGGTTAGCCAAGTACCTTATTAGGTGGTTTCAACCCTTAGAGGGGATACTATGTCCAAGGTACACCCCTCTAATGGGGGTGGCAAGTGGCAAATAAGTGAGATGGAATAAGGAATGAGAAGGGTAGCCCTAGGCCACATAGTGGGGCATAGGGGTAGCTAGATAAGGGGAAGCCCACACCTGGGTATGTAATGTATAGGAGGGAGCAGTCGCGGTACATGAGGAGCCCCGACCGTGATTTTTCCACCCTTCTCTATATGCCTTTTTCCTTTTATGAATTTTCTTTAATTAACTGCTCGAGGCTCAAAGGCAAGAGCATGATGTGTAAGATATAGCAGTGATTACCCTTTTTAAGGTAGGGCAGTTCATCGCCCTCCAAGGGTTGGGACAATCATGGGTTCCTGAATGATAGAGGAAGCTCATCTAGGGCCTATGGAACCAGGGTGATGGCCATGGATTGGGGTAGGCTCATGCAATGGCTTTTGCCCATGTGCTAATTATTTTGTCTCGGCCATCTTTTGCATTTTGTGGTACAATTTCCAGTTAAATGTGGCCAATTATGCTTTTCGCCTTTTCTTTTAATTGCTTCAACCTCCGGGGCATCATTCTAAGCCTGACCCAAGGTGAGGGCAAGGGGATAAGGAGGCTAGCCCTATGCGGATCCAGAATGGGAATGTGGACCCAGGTGGGAAAAAGATGAATGGGGGTATAGTGAGTGGAAAGGGAGTAATATGTGTGGGTAAAGGAGCAGTACCACACACCCAAAGTCAGGGTTTTCCAAGTAGTACCACAATATAAGTGCATGTAACCAGTTGCTTCTCCCTTGTGATGTTGACCTACTTGATGTATTCTTACATGGTGTTCCAATAGTTTTCGAGACCTTTTTGATCCATGTCTGTAGCTCAAAGGAGTAGAGCGTTATCAAAACCGATGCCTAAATGGGCAACTATTTTGTGAGCATGAAACCTAGTCTTCAATATCTGATCTAGAGGCTTGCCCCATAACAAGACCAAAGGCCTCCTTCAATGATCTTTTCCTTGTCTTAAAGGAAATGAAAGATTGCAATGAAATGACCTTTGGTGCACATGTTTGGACGCTTCTTCTGACTCCAATTTGAAAAACTCCATTTATTGAGGGATAGTTCTCTTGGCCAAAACCCAGAGAAGCGAAAAAGTAGGGCATGGTTGTCTAGGTAACAAAATTATTAAGTTAACAAGCTTTTTGGTTTTCAAGGGAGATTTAAGACTTTACGGCCTAGATGGGAAGTGAGTAAGGTTGCAATTTGGAAGTGATACAATCTATACCGTCGAAGACCATGTTAAAGCTTCTTTACTAATCTCATTTTACAGACATGAATTTTCATGGAATTTAGGCCTTCAACAATTGACATTCGTTTTGTTGGAACTACTTTGAGAAAGACGCCCCGAGGGGATGCACCACATCGAGTGGCCTTCCTTTGCCTTAAGTGACAGATCTGAGGGGTAACTGTTCTACTGGGACTTATGCCCAGCCTCGTCCTTCTGAAACTGATGTCATTCAGATTTGGAAGACCACAGTGGGAATGAAACCCTGTTGGATTGTTTAAGACTCCGCCAGCATCCCAGTGAACCAACGCCACATAGGCACAACTGATGTTTTTCAGATAACTTCTATTAGAAATCACCTCACCCCATGTTTATTAGTAAGTATCTCTGGGATCATGCACCCGGCGTGTGAATCTTCTCAACAAATATATTGGGTATAGTCCTATTTTACATAGAGTTGGTCGTAGGAATGCAGTCGGGTCCCCAATTCCATCTACTGCATGAGGCTGAAGTGAGCAAGTGGACCTCGGTTGCTTCCTAATTATGTACAGACCCATTTAAACATTTATTTCGCCGGTTCCTCAATGCAGCCAATTTCACTAGGAGTCTCAGAGAACTAAGAAACTATTTATAAATTATCCATGGCAAGTGCTTGATGTTTATGGGCAGATTGTGAATACCAGAAAATTGGAACGTCCAAGGAAGGAGGAGTCCTTGTTGCTCCAAATAGGTACCGTCGCCACGGCAGCCATTGCTTGCCTCCACCGCCTGTAAAATCAAAATATGTTCGTCCGCTTTCATGCCTCTCGAACTAAATAGGTCTTCGTATTCGAAGGGATAAGCTCTACCGTGTTTCAACAAGCTCCTGTTATCTTCAAATTAGTAGCTCTCGGTTAATTAGTCAAGCATGTGTACATTTAAGAGGCCAGAGCCAGCATGAGATTAAGTAGCTGAGATGATGATTAATCATTGTAGCCTTTGGTGTATAGAAAAAGTTCACATTTGAATCCTTGTCAAAAGTGGGCATGCTAAAGTATGAGATTAAGTATAGCTGAGATGATGATTAATCATTGGAGTCTTTGTTGCATAGAAAAAGTTCACATTTGAATCCATGTCAAAAGTGGGCATGCTAAAAGTGGCATTGCTTATATGTAGTTGTTTCGAAAAAAAGGGTTAACCTTTTAAATGTATAAATTAATTCATATAAATTGAATTAAGGTTTTTGTGATTTGTATTTAAGTTTTTGGCGATTACATCAAAATTTATTTGTAAATGTGTTTTTTATTAGCGAGTGTGGTGGTTCATCATTAGGATAAGATAAAGAACCAGATTATTATAGCAAAAAGTTAAATAGAGAGACTGATCATTTAACGGTTGGAAAGAGACAATTACTTTTGACAAAGGGAACGACTACAATGAACTAGCAACAGTGACGTTTGATTGGACCAAGAAATAAGAAAAAATTAGTTAGTTAATTAATTAAATAGTTTGTTAGATCTGTTTATTTACAAGTAACTAAAATATTTGTTTATATTTAACAAAATGTCTGTGAACTTAAACTAAATACCTTATTATCCTCTATTTTATATCAAAATTGAATACATTATATAAAGACTTATATTATTATCAAAGAGATTTAGAACAATCGGTGAAGGAGCGCGTTGTTAAGGCGCTCAGTAAGCAAAGGTCACCGGTTCTAGTCTCGTTGATACCAAAAATCCAACGTGGTTTCCGTTGGTACCGCTCAGACCAGGTGCGATCCCCGGGTGACTTTGACGGCTTAGATGCCCCTGAGTCCTGGTCTCTCAGCGACAAGGTAAGCATGATTTTCAGGATTCACCCACTTATCAATCAAAAAAAATAAAGACTTATATTATTATATGAATTATTTATTATTAAGATTAAAAAATAGTTGTTTCTTAATTAGATAAATATTTACTTAATAAATTAGTTAATTTGTAAACCAAGTTTATTTATTAAAAAATGTGTATTTTTTTTAACTTAAAACTAAATAAATTATATATTATATTTAATACTATTAAGTCCTATGGGATAAACTAGGATATAAAATCTAGGTGTAATTAATTAATTAATTAATATGTATATTAAATTTAATTATATTTAATGAATAAGTTTCTCATAAATTACATGATAAATAGGAATTAAATTAAATGATTATCAACTAATTAATTAATCAGTTACTATGTTTTTAACATGATACTATCAGTGAATGTTTAAAAATATAGACTTAATTTATTTTATATATTATGTCTAATAAAAACATATATATATCATATAAAAGAAATTAAGAAATTTTAATCTAAAAAAAAATAAGGAAAGTGTTATTATCCGCTTATTTTTAATTTAAAACTAAATAAAATATAAGCAAACTAATATGATAAAAACATTAATAATATTAGCGAAAAAAGAAAAATAAAGGTAATGAGTGACAAACAATAAAGGAAAACAATAAATCAAAAGCACAAGAAATAAAGGGGAATTTTAAACAATCCAAAAGACGAGGGCGTAAAACCAGAAAAGACACTAATAAAAAGAACAAAGAAGGAAAAAACAGGGAGAGACTAAGAGGAAAGGGCAGGGATCCAACAATTGCTAATCTTCCAGCTGGCATCCCTGTTGAGATTGCTTGACCTTTTTTCAATTTCTATGGACTCCCTAAACTTACGATGATGAAAAGGAGCAATCTTAGCTATAACCTGGACCTCCTCAATACTTATATGATGCTTAATCTTCTCTATGTGTTCCGCCAAGGCTGAAGACCGAGTCCTCCCATGTTTGATGTCGGTCGTGTGCTAATGTATCTTCTCATTAATAGAGCGCCTAGTTTCACCAACATATGTGGTCCCACACGAACATGGAATAACATAAACACCTTTCATGTCCTTAGGATCAACACGGTCTTTTACTGATCTTAGGGAGCTACGAATGGTGTTAAAGGGTCTAAAAGTTGAGGGAACATTATGCTTCTTAAGGTTGCAAGAATCCTTAAGAAGCATAATGTTCCCTCAAGCTTTAAACCCTTTAACACCATTCATAGCTCCCTAAGATTGGTAAAAGACCCTATTGACCCTAAGGACATGAAAGGTGTTTATGGTATTCCATGTTTGTGTGCGACCCCCTATGTTGGTGAAATTGACGCTCTATTAATCAGAGGATACATGAGCATGCAGTCAACATCAAACATGGGAGGACTCGGTCTTCAGCCCTGGCGGAGCATGCAGAGAAGACTAAGCATCATATATGTATTGAGAAGGCCCGGGTTATAGCTAAGATTGCTCATTTTCATCATCGTAAGTTTAGGGAGGCCATAGAAATTGAAAAAATTCTAAGCAATCTCAACAAGGATGACGGTTGGAAGATTAACAGTTGTCAGATCCCTGGCCTTTCCTCTTAGTGATCTATAATGGAGCAGATTAGTAATGTTATGCTAATTCCCCATTCAAAATATAAAAATGTGCCTAAGGTTCGTACTCCAAAATAAAAAGTAAAAACATGAATTTTTATGTGTGTTTACTTAAGTTAGTTTTCATGAAGAAAACTTAAAACATGAACCAAAACACTGAATGGACACGTGCATCAAACAGTAATACACCAGTCATTGTTAAAGGAGTTCACCCCTCTTGGGCTACATCTCCTTGGATCAGCTCTAAAGGCATGACCCCTTCTCATTATGCTCAAAATTCTTCAGTAATAAGAGTACATAAGTATGCTGACAAAAAGCATGGCTGGTTTCCCCTTCAAGGAAACATTCTTCTACAAAGAAATCTCACTCTAAACACATGACAACCTACAACTAGTCATGAAACAATAAAAAAGCTAAGGGATCTCAAATCAAGACCCCATACTCCAACTTCCAAGAGTATAAACAGTACTACAATCCACTTGAAGTACTTAAACAAGTCTCTTTCTCCAAACACATATAGAGAAAAGAATAAATAAAGCTACAACACTATTGTAATGGCTGCTGTAGAAAACACATGGAGGTTGGAAGACCCCTGCAAGGTCATCTCCATCTTCATACTCTTCCATAAACTGGATCAACACTCTAGTTGACCAGAGCACCCATAGGCTTCACTTTGCAAAAATCATATCCAGAAGTGCTCCTTTGATCATGAAACTTGTTCCAATCATTTCAGAAAGTCCAAAAATGGCTATCTAGCCTATTTTTGCATCCCATTTGGTTGAAAATTGCCTTAGTTATGACTTTTTTGAGTCTTTCCATAATTTTCTCCTCCAAATATGGCTTACTTCCAGTTAAATTCATTATCTGGAGTTAAATATGGCAGTTCCACCGAAATCGGAACTCTTGCCAACTTCCCTTCCTATCTCGCAGTTAAGGCCGAGTGTTCACATGCAAAGTGGTCATCCTGCGGTTAAGGCGACAGTTCCACAACTCTGTCGCAACTCACAATCAGCGGAAAACCCCAAGCCCAAATGACAAGCACTCTGCGATACACGGATCTGTAGGGATTATGAAACACAACATATAACATATCGCAATAGGCAGTCCTATCGCAATCAACACTTTCTCTCGGCAGATATCAAATTCCATAAACTGCGATAGTAGCGGTCCCGCCGGGGTTATAAACTGGAATATAAAGTCGCATCGCATCCGAGACTTATCGCTCATCGCAATCAATGAATAACCTGGGATCTTCTGTATCTGGGACTTAATGCATTGCGATGTGCAATCTAGCAATCTAGCGAATCTGACGAGTTATAAACCAAAACTCTGAAACATATCGCCTCTGAGACTTATCACTTATCGCAATCGACGGATAACCGCAATATATATATATACATACATATATATATATATATATATATATATAATATATATATATATATATATATATAAATATATATAATAAAATATATATATATAATAATATATATATATATATATCAATCAGCGGGTTAAGGGTGCGATATTCAATTATCACAAATCGCAACCCGACTGTGCGATTGTGATATGTGATATCGCATTGCAACCCTGACTGCTCTAGGGGTCGATTACCATAACATTAAGCTATATCTGATTGTGATTGCATCGCAACCCTGTTTGCATCGGTGGTCGATTCTATAATACCTTCGATATGCAATATCACAAATCGCAAATCAACATTGTTGGGGATAATTATTTAACACAAACTTGCCTTTTGCTCCAATATACGATATGCACGGGCCAATGGAAACCTGCCACTTGGCGCTTCCCCATTCACTGGGACATTTTCCATGCCATCCAATCCTGTTACTTGTCCAAGTCAGACCTAAACTTTGACTTGCTCTAACTTATGCATACGAACTTGGATTTGAGTGTCGTTCGCACCTTTGGATTCAGAAAGTTGAGCTCTTCAATCTGAAGCTAAGATTATCAAGATTCTGACATGATTTTTTTGGCAAATTTTGAGCTCTTGATCACTCTTCCCCACTGAAAAACTGTTGTTCTCCAAAAGTTTACTTTCAATTGTTCAGCATTTGAAGGTACGGTTCCTTCATTTTTCCAAAATTGATCCAATCGATGTTTGAAGTGCCCTGACTTGTACTTGTCTTGGCTTTTTCTCAAGCTGAACTTAAAATATAATTTGACCAAAGAATTAAAGTTCAATGTTCTTCTCGACTTGTCCATGTCACTATGGCCATCCACAGCAACATCCTTCCCAACAATAATTTCAAGGTGTTCATCTACAAAATCCTTCTCGAGGATAAGATCCTAAAAAGACTTTTCAAAATGAACCAAAACAAGCCTCACATAGTGAATACTTGTATAACCTGAGTGCTAAACACATTTGGAACATACTAAATGTACTGCAACTACTCATACAACAATTTCAAAATTGGCGGTTTGATAAAGCATTTTACAAAATGGAGTAAAATTGACTCCCAAATTTTCCATTCAAATTGACTATCAACAAGCCAAACTAGCATTGTAATGCTTAAAAAAAACGTTGTTGCATATAAGTGATTTATTTATGAACGTCACTTTTACAAGTTACCCAACTACGGGAATATGCAACTATTGCAAAACAAAAATTTACAAACTTCAGTTGGAGAAATAGTTTGCCCATTTCTTACCCAACTAGGTAAATGAACCCTCTATTTGAACTTTCTCTTCTTCTGAAGCTACTTCAGGGATGGTCGCATCTTGCGCTTCTTCTTTTTTTGTCATTTCCTCTTCTTGTGCTTGCATGATTTGCTTGCCTTTACCAGGATGAAGTTGTGGAAACAATTTCCAACACTTCTCGACCCAATGCCCACTGATATTGCAATGAGTATAGAAGTTATTTTGAGCTCCTCTTGGCTCACTTGCCTTTAAATTTGGATGAGATTTTCTCTTTTTGGTCTCAATTCCAGTAGTCATAAACATCTTCTTGATGATTGCTTTCCTTTTATCACACTTATCTACACAATGGTTAGTTGAAAGGAAAAGGTGAATGGAAACATATTCCTCAACACGTTATTCAAATTTGGTGTTGGTTTCCATTATGAATAACATTCGAATTAACATAATAGATATACCTATGTTTGTTGTCCTTTGGCTTACGTTGCTTGCTTGAGGAACTTGCATGGAAAGAAGAATTTAGCTTCCCTTCTTCTTCAACATTTTCATCTCTCTTTGGAGACATTTTGCACTTCGAGTCCTCCCTACGCTTGAGGAACCAAGCGGGAACCAATTCTGGATGCAAATCCCAATATCTTGCCTCCTCATGTCCTTTTTTATGGCAAAAGGAACATGATACCGATGAGCTGTCACTAGAATACCTTTATTCTTTTGCAACATAGCCTAAACCTTCATACTTAGGCCTCTCCTTGGCCTCAATTGGATTTTTAATGCCTTGATGGTTTACTCCAAGGCCTCCTCCCTTGTAACCCATCTTGGTCAAGAGCTTGGATCCAATGCCTTTACTATGTTTTTCAAAGGCTGCAAATGAATTTACGTCAACACTTTCGCATAAGAAAGAAGCATGTAAATTCTTACCATTTTCCACATCTTTTGATTGACATACGAAGATGTTTTCAAACTCCCTTTTGATTTTGGATGTCTCCTCTTGGACTCTTTGGCTCTCTTCTTTCAGCTCCTTGAATTTGGGTGCTAATAGAACCTCATCTTCCACATCATGTGGACAAAAGGTACAAACTTGTCCATCTACCTTATCTTAGGGACTTTCTACACTATCTTGCATAAGAGTTGTATAAAAACATGAAGATTGTGGAGAAGATGGTGGTTTATCACCATTCTTGTTACCTTCTTCCCTTGGAGAACATTCTCCTCTTGGAGGTATAGATCTTTCACCTTGCAATTTGGTATTCCTCTCTTCATAGAGGACTTTCACCATTTTTGCCATGTCTAAGAAATCCTTTCTAAAAGCCTTCACATCCTCTGATATTCTTGTAGGCTCTCCTCCTTGGGACATGCTTTGCTTGAAGCTTCTACTGCAATTTGAGGTAGAACTTGGTGGTAGAGATTGTAGCAATCTTGCTTTCCTTTCCAAAACCTTCTCCTCACTTGAGCTTCAAAACACATTCAGTTCCTCCTTGCACAAAGCAAACCTATGCTCTTATGCCAACTTGACCTGTAATGGAGCAAATTAGCAATGTTGTGCTAATTCCCCATTCAGAATATAAAAATGTGCGTGAGGTTTGTACTCCAAAATAGCAAGTAAAAACATGAATTTTTATGTGTGCTTACTTAAGTTAGTTTTCATGAAGAAAACTTAAAACATAAAACCAAAACACTGGATGGAAGCATGCATCAAACAGTAATACACCAACAATTATTAAAAGATTTCACCCCTCCTGGGCTACATCTCCTTGGATCAGCTCTAAAGGCATGAACCCTTCTCATTATGCTCAAAATTCTTCAGTAATAGGAGTACATAAGTGTGCTGACAAAAAGAGTGGCTAGTTTCCCCTTCAAGGAAACATTCTTCTACAAAGAACTCTCACTCTAAACACATGACAACCTACAGTTAGTCATGAAACAATAAGCAAGCTAGCTCTCAAATCAAGACCCCATACTCCAACTTCCAAGAGCATAGACAGTACTACAATCCACTTGAAGTACTTAAACGAGTCTCTTTCTCCAAACACATATAGAGAAAAGAAGAAATAAAGCTACAACATTGTTGTAATGGCTATTACAGAAAACACATGGAGGTTGGAAGACCCCTACAAGGTCATCTCCATCTTCATACTCCTCCATAAACTGAATCAACACTCTGGTTGACCAGAGCACCCATATGCTTCACTTTGCAGAAAGCTTATCCAGGAATGCTCCTTTGATCCTGAAACTTGTTCCAATCAGTTCAGATTGTCCAAAAATGACTATATAGCCTCTTTTTTCATCCCATTTGGTCGAAAATTGCCTTAGTTATGACTTATGTGAGTCTTTCCACAATTTTCTCCTCCAAATTTGGCTTACTGCCAATTAAATTCATTATCTGGAGTTAAATCTGGCAGTTCTGCCAAAATTGGCAGTCTCACCAACTTCCTTACCTATCTTGCAGTTAATGTCAAGTATTCACATGCAAAGTGGTTGTCCGACGGTTAAGGCAATGGTTCTGCAACTTTGTCGTAACTCACAATCAGCAGAAAACCCCAAGCCCAAACAACAGGGACTTTGCGATACACGGATCTGTCGGGATTATGAAACATAACATATAACATATCGCATCTGAGGCGAATATCAAAGTCCATACATTGTGATAACAATGGACCTGCTAGGGTTATAAACTGGAATGTAAAGTCGCATCGCATCCGGGACTTATTGCTCATTTCATTCGATGGATAACTTGGGGTCTTGTGTATGCAGGACTTAACGCATTGCGATATGCGATCTAGCGATCCGATGAATCTGACAAGTTATAAACCACAACTCTGAAACATATCGCGTTTGGGACTTATCGCTTATCGCTATTGGCGAATAACATATATATATATAATTTATATATATATATATATATATATATATATATATATTATATATATATATATCGACAAGTTAATGGTGCGATATGCAATTGCGATTATTGCAAATCGCAACCCGGCTCTACGATTGCGATATGCGATATTGCATCGCAACCCTGATTGCTCTAGGGCCGATTACCATAACATTAAGCGATGTGCGATATGTGATATCGCAAATCGACACTGCTGGGGGCCAATTTTTTAACATCGACTAGCCTTTTGCTCTGATATGCTATGTGCGGGGGCTAATGTCAACCTGCTACTTTGTGCTTCCCCATTCGCTGGGACATTTTCCATGTCATCCAATCCTGCCACTTGTCCAAGTCAAACCTAAACTTAGACTTGCTCTAACTTCTGCATACAAACTCAAATTTTAGTGACGTTCACACCTTTCGATTCAGAATGACGAGCTCTGCAATCTGAAGTTAAGCTTATCAAGATTCTAACACTTTGATTTTTTTGGCAAATTTTGAGCTCTTAATCACTTAGCCCCCCCTCCCCCTCGCTACCCCCTGTTTTTTCCTTCTTCATTCTTTTTATTGATGTCTTTTATGGTTTTACGCC
Source organism: Pinus taeda (assembly GCA_000404065.3). Taxonomy (NCBI): domain Eukaryota; kingdom Viridiplantae; phylum Streptophyta; class Pinopsida; order Pinales; family Pinaceae; genus Pinus; species Pinus taeda. The sequence continues at coordinate 77,370 of APFE030936146.1, forward strand.
CTCATCTTCTGGATTGTTTAAAATTCCCCTTTGTTCCCTAAGCTTTTGATTTATTGTTTTCCTTTATTGTTTGTCGCTCATTACTTTTATTTTTCATTTTTCGCTAATATTATTAATGTTTTTATTCATATTAGTTTGCTTATATTTTATTTAGTTTTAAATTAAAATAAGCGGATAATAACACTTTCCTTATTATTTTTATTAGGTTAAATTTCTTAGTTTAACTTGTTTTTACTTAGATTTTTTTTTTTTCTAACTTCAATATACATGTTATATAAAAAACACAGTTTTATTAATACATTCATAATATATATAAATTAGTTTATAGTTTAACATTAACCGATATAATAAAAAACATAGTATTGATTAATTAATTAGTTAATTAATCATTTTAGGTTTAATCCCTATTTACCCGTAATTTATTTAGAACCTTATTTATTTAAATATAAATAAATTTATATAATATTAATAATTATTATATACACTTATATTTTATCTAGTTTTCCCATAATACTTTATTTAATAGTTTAAATAAATTATAATTTATTTATTTTAAATTAAAAGAAGAAGTGTTAACATATTTTTTTGATAAAATAACTTGGTTTACAATAACTAATTTACTAACTAATAATTTTTAATTATAAACAATGTTTTAATTTTAATAATAAATAATTATAATAATAATATAATTCTCTATATAATTTATTCAATTTTGAACTTCACTTGCTATGGCGGATACACAGTTTCGACGCGACGCAAGAAAAGGTTTTACTGTTGCTGGAACTGTAGCCGCTCACGCGATTGACCTCCTGGGCACGATCTCGGCAACCAGCTCGCAAATCCTTCTAAGAGACCCAACCAAGGACCCCGGGAACCAGGGAAATCCTCGCTATCGCCAAACTGGAAGCTCACAAATCGGCCAGAGCATGGATCTCTCATCTAATGACCGTTATACCCGATTTGACGACTGGAAAGGCGAGATCTATCCAGTTGCAGGCCTCACTAGGCCATCCACAAAGCTACACACCCTATTGATCTCTGGCAAACTGTTTTTGCCCTATGCATGTATATCAAAAACCACCGAACTGTAGCTATAAAGGAGGTTGCGGAGGATTTTTGTCTAGATCCGAAGCTACAAAACTCTGAGGCGGTTGGGTTATAGGAGGGACACCTGAGCGCTGGAAGAACTGGATCAAGCAAACTTCAACCGGGACAAGGAATGGAAGATCGATCTGTCATTCACAAGCAAAATGACAAAGGAATGGTAGTCAGACAAGTTTGGGAAGCGCGTGAAAGGTTGAGGACTGTGTGGCTCCTTGTGTCTATGTACATTTTCGGACTAGAGAGGGTTAAGGCCAGCAAGGGGAAAACGAGACTCAGGGTTGGGGCTTTCCTTGCCAAAATCGCCAGGCAATGGGAGACCCGGGCCTTCTTGATAAAAGAGAGTACACTGGGCATTAGGATTGGGCCGATGGACAATGACCTTGGCGAGCCTGAACATGGGATAACAAGGCATGGACAGAATCCCAAGCTTTGTGATGCTCTTGGACAGACAGAGAAGATAGATCTAGCAGATCGAGGCCTAGGGAAGGTTGACCCCCATGTATGGAGGAAGATCTGAGGCAAATCTTTATCAAGTCAATAGAAGGAAGACATTACTGCCTCCAGGTCAGCAAGGGGACGAGCATTCAAGAATTAAAAAAGGAGATCCAGAGAAAACTGGGAAACCCAACAAAATACCAAAATCTGATATATACAGGATACAGTCTACAAGACAATCACACACTACAGGACTATGGCGTCATCAAAGATTCAACTATCATACTAAATCTGAGACTACGGGGTGGATGCAAGGGAGCCAACTCCAAAACTTTAGGCTCCTTTCATGATGTAGTCAAAGGGAAGGAACAAATGCAGAATAAACCAACACCAACATCAGAGCTACTAGGCCCCTACATCGTGGAACAGAAGCCAGAATCTCCATTGCTTATAGTGTCCCTATCGGAGGTAACTGATCTATACACAGATTTATCCCAAAATGCTGTCATCTATAGATTTAATGGTTTTTGGCCAAAATCAGATGCATTGCATCAATGGATCTTCTCCAACTGGTTATCTAACTGTGAAATTTACCTATGCCCAAAGGGGTTTTTCATAGTTAGATTAAACACAGAACAAGAATGAGAAAACATCATGAATCATGGGCCTTGGTTTTGGGGCAAGGCCGACCTCTTCATCACCCCTTGGTTCTTAGACTTTGATGCCAATACCATGGTAGTTTCAACAATGCCAGTGTGGGTAAGGCTACATAACCTCCCACTACATTTTTGGAATCGCAAAGTCTTAATAGCCATTGGGAACTCCTTGGGGAAGTTCCTAAAATTGGATGAAGACATAGCTATTCGAGGAATTTTCACATTTTCCAGAATATGCGTAGAAGTGGACCTGAGTCAGGGGCTACCAGATCTCATCACACTGAATTTCAATAATTCGTTGTGGACACAACTGCTCGACTATGAAAACATAGCTTTCAAATGCCACGGATGCTTGCAAACAGGGCACCTCCAATACGCCTTTCCACTGGCTAGGAAGGAGCCTAAAGGGATGAAGAAACAACAGAAAAAGCCCAAACGTTGGCAGCATACCGAACCGCTGGAAGAAGAGGGTTTGAAGGCAGAACCTACAGGCACACAAATGGAACAGAAAAACACACAGGAAGAGAATACCTGGGAGACTAACTTGGGGCAATACAGTATGAAACAACAAAAAGAATCTCAACTGGAAGTATGTCAAACGAACACAAGGATTCGAAGGATCAGAATCTGACAAAGAACATCCAATGAATACAATGGAAAACTAGCTTGCCACTATTACTCCCACTCCCAACACTGGAGGTTGGCGAAGAGTGGAGAAGAAGAAGGGCAGGAAAGCATAGGCCAACTAAATCATTTTTTTTTCTCTTTTCTTGTTTTGTATTCTTTTGTTTCCTGATTTCAGGAACAGCTCATATGCATATGCTTTAATGCATCTACAAAATGTAATTTTCTTCATATGAATAAAATTACGACTTTTTCTACAGGAAAAAAAAATGTATTCAATTTTGAAATAAAATAGAGGATAATAAGGTATTTAGTTCTTAGTTTAAGTTCACAAACATTCTATTAAATATAAGCATATATTTTTAGTTACTTGTAAATAAACAAATCTAACAAACTAACTATTTAATTAATTAATTAACTAATTAATTGATTTTTCCCTATCTCTTGGCTCAGTCAAATGTAGTTGTTTCCAGTCAATTGTAGTAGTTCCTTTTGTCAAAAGTAGATGTCTCTATCTAGCCATTGAATGGTTGGTCTCTCTATTTAACTTATTGCCATGGTCTGTTTCTTCATCTTGCCCTAACGATGAACCACTCTTGTTGGTTCGAAACACATCGACAAATGAATTTCGATGTGATTATCGCCGAAAACTCATCTCAAAAATTTTTAAATATATATTTTAATGGTCTATCTATTTTTTTAACCAAGTAGAGGTTAAGTTAAATCTACTTATTAGTATTAGTGAAATGCTAATATCATCAAAAGCTCAGTTTGGATGTTTTTCGTGATAATTTAATTCCCCCAAGAGTGATGTCTATCCTCAACTCCTCCCCATAAGTGATGTCTATCTTAACCCCTCCCCATAAGGTTTGAACATGAGATTGAATTAGGATTAAACCCCACTCAAACAAACTAATCTATGCCTCATGGGTTAAAAGTAGATATGTTCATTAACAGTAGTGTAATCTTGTAACAAGTAGATATGTTTATTAGAAGTAGTATAATTTTGTAAGAGTGGAATAGCTTATTTTGTAATAATTTTTTTCCTTCAATTAAATGAAGCAATATAAAAAGTTAAAGCTTTTTTTGAATATTAATCCATCCTTAGATAATGAGATTAAATTTAATATTAGGAAAAATATTTAAGGCCATTGTTCCATTGTGTACAAATTTTGTATCGCGTAAAAAATTATTTATTCAATAAATTTCTAATAGACTTTATTTATATTTGTGGCTAAAAAATGGTTAGTTTGCTACAAGATTAGCTTACTCTAGATATTGTATCAATGAGGATTTCAGATTCATAAATCGACATAAAGTGGGTATGTGTATTATGTTAATGTTGTCAAAGAAACTTGGACACTATTATGATAATAATAAATCCCTATGTTCATCAACTTCACAAGTCAAAATATATATCTATAATATATATATATTATATATATATATATATAAATATATATATGGTTATGCACTTAGGGTTTAGGGTTTTGCAAATTTGAACAAGGCCTACGGGCCTTAACCTTTCTAGGCCTTTGATGGAAATAGAGCAAGTTGACTATTTTAAGGGCCTCTATAAAGGCTTCCACATATGTTCCTCTCTAATAGAGTTCCCACACCTACACCCATGTCCAATGAGAGTGCACTCAATGTATATATGGTTCTATACTTAGGGTTTAAGGTTTTGCAAATCTAAATAGGGCCTACAAACCCTGACCTCTCTAGGCCCTTGATGGATTTAGAGTGAGTTGAATATTCTAAGGACCTTTATGAATGCTTCCACATCTAGTCCTGTCTGACAGGGTTCCCACACCTAACAGCCTTGTCCTATGAGAGTGCACTTGATGTATCAACGGCTCCACCTTGTGACTTGGTTTTCATCTCCTCTCTATCCCCCTCCACTTGGCCCTCCTCAATTGATGTACTCTTCCTTGGTCACATTCCTCCCTTGCAGAATCCTCCTCTCGCTCTAACAACTATGTCAGGATCCCTTCATGAATCCCTCCTGCCTTCTTTCGTTTCTCCCCTTTTTCTTTCTCTTGATCTATCGAGCGATTTAGATTTAGTAATTATATTCATCCTGGTTATCCCCCCAACTTACCTTCTCCTCCTAGTTTCTTGTGCAACATTCTTAACTGGGAGATGTAAATTGGTGGCTCTTCCTCAAACTCTCAATCACCTCTACCATAATTGACATCAAATATTGTACAAAAACCAAGCAAGAAATGTGTTAAGTGTAAGGCAGGTGAACCTTGTATGGTTTTAGGAGTTGATATCAAGTTAAATGACATCTCTGGGATGGAAGAGTTTGCACTGGTGGGCAGGTTCACCAACAAGAGAATGGACATGGAAATCATGAGAAGTTAGACTACCAAACATTTCGTTCCAGTGATAGGTTACTCACCCCAATGTATTGTCTTAGTAAATGGTTGGCTCACACACTTCAGAGAGGATGCAAACAAGCTTCTCAATTAGTGATGGCAATGGGGTTCCCAGGAACTCTTCCTCAAAAAATGGACAGTGGAATTTGATGCTTGCTCTAAGTGATTGATGGTGGTTCCAATGTGGGTGAAATTCCCAGCACTACCTTTTTAGCTCTGGTCAGATGAGGTAATCTAGGAAATGAGGAATATATTAAGGTTTTTTTTTATGAAGCTAACTCTTAATACAAACGAACATGCTATATGGAAATGGCAAGGATTCTTGTTCATCTCAATTAAGCCTCGGGTATCCCCATCTCATTTTCCATCAAAGTGGGATCAAAAAATCATAAGCAAGCCCTCGATTATGAGGGAATCCCATACACGTGTGCTTGTTATCACTCATACAAACATTTGGGGGAGGATTGGCTTAATGGCAAGATAAAAAACAAATCGGTTCAAAAAATGCATAAGGGTTTGGATTACAACAATGCTCCCTCACACATTATCAACTATGAAGGCGATATTGCCAATGAAAACGCTTCTAACCCACCCTCTAGTTCGAATGGAGGGGGACCCAACCCAATGGAAAATCTACAATTCACCCCTAAAACGGTTGCGGAGGTGCCTCAAGCTGAGTGGGAAACCAATCAAGATAATTTTCAAGGGAAAAGCAAACAAAACCCTCTTGATGTCTCATCTTCCTCATTAGGTATGTGGTATCCCTACTCCCTCCCCCTTCTTTATATGCATATTTGGATGTTTCAGTCTCTCAGTCTCTACAAAATTTCCCTCTTAAGGAACTGCCTAATTTATTTGTTCCCCTCCCCTCGCCTTCCTTTCCTATTCTCCTCCTGCTATCCCCCCCTCCCTTATCACCAATTTGTCCATTCTCTCGAAGGACTCCTTTCCCATTTTCCTTATGTCTTAATTAAACATTCTTATAACGTTCGGTCCCTATCAGTTGACCTAGTTGAAACTGATCTAAAAAATGGGGGCTATCTCAAGGCTCGGGTAATGGAAGAAAAAATTGTGTATTTCCTTAGCAAAGGAATAAGCCTCCTCATATATAAAACAAGGGAATCAGAGGTCTATTATTGGGGCTATTAGAGCAGTTGGCCCCGGGAGGGTTTCATAATGAGACTCCTTTCTCTTAACATTCTTGGGTTGCCCAACCCCTCAAAAACCTTGGCCTTGAAGAGGCTAATTGCATCCCTCTCATCTCACATTAATTTTCTACCAAAAAACTACCTAAGGCAAAGTCCTTTTTATCTCCCCTCCTCCTATATTTGTCCTTTCATCATATTGATGCTTTATGAAAATTGGGAGGTTCAATCGCAAGCTACAATTCTACTCTCTTACATTATTATTCGGCACGGGCCTCTAGGTCTTGTATTGCCAACTTTCACTATAAGAGATGATGGTTTTACATTCACTACACTCAATGTTTGTGGTTGTACATGGAAAGGAAACTATTCTAGGAAAACATTTCTGGACTCCCTTGCTTTGGTTCGGACGCAATATGCCTACGAGTGACCTAAATTTTACACTAGGGAAATCTGAAATTTGGGGCCCCTTCGCACACATTTATCTAATGACAGATTATTTTGTGGACAATATTGAGAATTCAAGACTAGCAGATGTCCTCCTTTCAAAGCTTCTCCCAACTTGGTCAAATAATAGAACATGTCCTTCATATATTATAAAACAGTTGGATCGTTTTCTCATGGCTGAGAAATTTTTGGACGAACCCTTTCATATTCGTCAATGGGGAGACTTAGGGGGGGATCTTGGATCATCGCCCAATCATTATGGACATGATTCCCAACTTACAAAAGCCTCTGTGACCGTTCCAATTGAATCCTAGGTAGCTTGATCACCCTTCTCTCATCGGAAAAATTAAGATTCAATGGTACCCCTTTGATCCAGCTCCAGGATCATCCCCACTGATCAATTTCAAGAAAATTTAAAAAGGGCTAAAAAATCATGATGCAATGGGCTATAGAGAATACAGTTCAGGATGAAAAGTCTCTAGCAAAAATAAAAGAAAAATAAAGGATATCCCAATGAATAGGGATCACTCCTCACTCTTTGAGGAGTAACTATCAGTCCAAAAAGAACTTGAAGCAAGGAGAGATCTCTTCTTTATGAAAAGGAGAAAGAATGGGGTCTGAAGAGTAGAGCCCTCTAGTTGTAGGCTGGTGACTAAAACACAAATTATTTCATAGAATTGCAGATCAGAGGAAGGCCATAAACAATACTTGGGAGATCAATAGGTCTGATGGATCAAAGATCATCTCTTTCAAGGTATTTTAGATGAGGTTGTATCATACTTCAAATATATCATTAAATATTTGGAAAGAGAAAACAATGACAAGATGCTCCAAATAACGACTTTCTTTCCTCATTTTATAGATGATGGGTTAATGAAGGAAGTTACAAAGCCAAAATTGGAGGTTTTCCTCCATAGCTTCCAAAAAGATAAAAAGTCACGGTCTAGATGGGATCTCTATTGGATTCTACTTGTCCTATCACGATTTTATTAGAGATGATCTACTACAGGTTCTAGAATACTCTAGACAACAAGGAAAAATACCCACCCCTTTCAATTCCATGCTCATCACCCTCATTCCCAAATCTGATAAGCCTAGTTCCTTTGATCAATTTTGACCCATTCATCTTTGTAACTCTATCCACAAGATTATATCAAAAATCATTACCCTCTGCATTAAACCCATCTTATAAAATCAAATCTCATTAGAAATTTTTGGTTTTCTAAAGGACATACAAATTCATGAAGCTATTAGGTTAACACAGGAGGGCCTTCATTTTATTCATTCTAAGAAACAAAAGGATGGCATATATAAGGTTGATCTATCTAAGGCCTTCAATAGGGTGTACTGGCTTTACATTCGACTAATTCTTCTACATCTGGGTTTCGACCCTCTTTTTGTATCTTGGATCTACAGTTGTATTACCACATCTTTTATGGCCTTCTTAATAAATGGATTGGTTGCTGATATGAAAATCACTCGTGAGAGATCTCAGTTAATTAATTAATTAATGAAGGTATTACAGACTCATGTGTTGGTGTGTGTCTATGTTATCTTAGGCAACAGATCGATAGGATTGCAAAATACATAGACACGGGAAAATGGAAAATAGTAAGAGAAACACAGTAAGCAAATACAAGAACACAAAAAATTAAGAAGGAGTTCACCCAATCCTCCTAGGCTATGTCTCTAGTCCAGCTTTCAGTGGTGGCCTTTTCTTACTATGTCTTTAAAGCAGAGTTTTTACAATGAGGAGCTCAATTTGAGTTTCTTGAAATAGATGATGCTTAGCAAGGTGGTTCTTGGATTCCCCAAGCCACTAGAGTGTACAAACTCTTCCTTACTAGGTCTCGACCTCAACTAGTCTTGAATGGGACGAGTCCAATTTGGTACTTAGTTCCCAATAGATATCCTCTCAGGGATTGCTCAAACCTCGCAAGCCCTCTGTCTGCGCGATGCTACCTTACTCTGCAGGTTAGCTCGGCTCTCTGTTTCTTGCTTCTTGCTTATTCTCTGTTCTGTCTCACTGTCTCCTTCTTTCTTACAGTGCTCACTTCGCTCTCGCTTCGTGCTCTCTCTTGTCTCTGCCTTTGTCTGTTTATGGCTTAAAGCCAATTTGTCTCATGACTATTTGCTTCCTCTTGTGCCCCTTCGGATCGCCTACTGTTGTTCGCTTGGAGTTCCCTGCCTCTGCGCCATCGTCATTATGTAATGTCTTGCAGGTAAGTGGCAACTAGTCCTCTCACGAACTGTGCCAGCTCTTCCTCAAACAGTTCGGTATTTCAGTTACGTTGTGTAATGATTCATCCACCAACTCAGTGGTCAAATCAGACTTCAGACTTTTATACGCCGCAACTTAATTCTCCCTCTAGATCCAATCATTCATCGGGCGCAATCTCCGCCATCAGATCTGAAGCCCCCAGATCCTACGGTGTTCATTCTTATCGCGTGGTTGACCTGCTCAACTGTTAGCCCACGTTGAGAGGTGATTTTCTCTCTCATCCATTGGACACACATCATGCAATGTATGGAATCACTCATTCTCTTGCCAAATCCTCTTACTGCCCAACATGCCTCCGATATTCCGCTGGTTTTGGAGTGTGGGGCCCGCCTTTTGCTTTAGCGCTTTCCCTATGGTTTCCCGACTTTCCATGCGACTGAGCACATGGGGATTTTCCTTCTCGAGGGGTTTTTCCCAGTGATGCCCGCATCAGAAACGACCTCCGTTTTCCGATCCGAACTTCCTAACTGCTAGTTTGCGTCCTACGCAGTCTCCATGGGCCTCGGTCAACGTGCTTTGACCGAGGTCCTCATCGTTCCTTGTTGACTACAAACTGCCATTGTACAGAGGTCTTCTTGATAGCTCTTTGTTCGCAAGTTTTTGAAGTCTGTCCTGATTTGATACAGTCATAGCACTTTGATAATTTTCATGGATCCCATTTGGATCAATTGCCCCCTTCTCTAACCGCCAGAGAGGACTTAGACAGGAATGCCTCATGTACCATTTCCTCTTCTTGTTGGTAGATTAAGCCCTCAATTAATCCATCATTGATGCAAAGCAACAACACCTTATTAAAGGTATTGAGATCTCCTAGGATTGCTCGATTTCACACCTTCTATTCATGGATGATATCATCCTCTTTCTATCAACAAATGTTGGTAGGCTCCTTGCTTTAAATTGCATTTTAGACACTCTCTATGGCCATAGGCATGATCATTAACCATGCAAAATACTCCTTGATCAGGAATTCCCTTACCCTCAAGGGTAATGATATTGTCTCCAAAACCCTCTCTGTCACTGTGTCTCCTTTGGGAGAAACTTTAAAATATCTATGATTTTTGTTAAATCCTATTAACTACTAGAATCGAGAATGGGCGTGGCTCGCTCTTAAGATCGACTCAAAATCAGGCATTAGTGTAACAGATGGTTGTCAAGAGCTGGCAGGTTGATACTTTGTAGAGCAGTTATATAGGTTATTCCTATTTACTGGGCATCCCTCACATGGGTTCCTTTGGGTATCTTACACAGCATTAAGCAACTATCATTAAGATATCTTTGGATAGTTGAATAGGATCACCACCATTTCATCCTTACCATGTAGTCCTTTATTTCTCTCCCAAAGTAGCTTGGAGGCTGGGGATTAAAAATTTTCAATTGGTTCTCAAAGGTGCTTGTTTCAAAGGTTGATTGGAGACTTATTCAGGGATTTAGGCTTTGGGTTCAAATAATGGCCAAGAAATATATTTATCCCACTTCAATATTGGATTGGATCAAAGCTCCAAGAATATCTCCCTCTTCAGGATCTTTAGTCTAGAAAGCTATAAAAATTTTGCTTCTATCATTCTTCATGGCCTTTGATGGAAGGTGGGGCATGGTACATTTGGTTAGGAAAGACCCATGAATAGGAAGTGGGGACTCTCATATACTCTTTAAGCAACTCATACAAGTTTTTCATATTCATGTTATTTTTCACTTATATCAAGCATTTGTTCATAGGGGTCTAATGGGCTCTCAAGAGTGGAAAAGCGCGACATTATTGCACTTGTAAGAGGACCTGACCGATGAATGGAATAGGTGCATTGAAGACCTTCATCACAACCTTTTTTCTCTCTTGTCATATGAGGACACCTTAGTTTGGTCCTTTTCTCCCTCAGGCATATATAGTCCAAATATGGTTCTCTCATTGGCTCATCAACCAAATGTCCATCCTCCTTAGTGGGTACAAATGCTATGGAAACAGTCATGCCTATCAAAAAACCAAATTGTTTATGTGGCTCCTCTTAAAAAACAAAGTGCCAACTTGGGATATCCTTCAAAAACGGTCCTTCTACAGGTCTCGTAGATGCTCCCTATGCTTAGAAAATGCTAAATATGCCACCTGTGTACTCATTACCTTCCCTTTTACTATCATAGTTTGGGAAGAGGTAAAGAAATCTCTTGGAAACATCCCATTATGGCACAGGGTCTTAATGGATGAATGTATCAAAGACTGGTTGGGAAGAAAACCTCCAAAAAACATTGTAGTTCTCCAAATGATTGTCTATTGGGGTATCTAATTGGAGAGAAATAGATCCATCTTTGAAAATCAAGGTCAATCTTTCATTTGGGTAGCTGTAAATTGTCTTTCTTTTCTATCGTCCATTCTGCACCCTCCCTCTACCACTCAAGACATAAATAGGATCACAGTGGAAATATTGAAAGACAAATCATGGGATTTTTTTTATGGGGCATCTCAACAAACTCCTTTTATGGGACATGTGGGGGGCACCATTCATTTGACTTATTCACATTTCTTCTCATTTTCTTCCAACATTGAACATGCAACAAAAAATTATGCAGAGTTGTTTTCTCTCAATCTATTACTACAATTAACTTCTTATCTACATCTGCATGAGATCAATGTATATGGATAGTCTTTGGTTGTTACAAAATGGATGCAAGGAACTTACAGGCTCAAAAATTACACACTCCTTCCACTCTACCAAATGTTCTTTAGAAAACAAGGTCCTTTTCTCCAATATTTTTCACACATATCTATAGGGAATAGAACCAAATGGTTGATCAACTTTCAAAGAGAGGATTGGCACTGGATAAAGGACCATAGGAAATCCAAGAGAATAATGAAGGCACCATCCAATTCCACCAGCTATGCCCGTGGGTGTAACTAGCACATCAATTTACCTTAACAACTCCTATGTTTCCACGAGTGTTAATTTTGGATAAACTATATTAATGTGTCTACATCTTTCTTATTCTCTACAACTATTATATTTTTTATGAACACTATAGGAAAAATGCTCCTAGTTCATGCGGGATCAACTCAACAGGATATCATGGATAATATATTTTTTGATCTCCAGCATGGCTTTTTAGACTTTTATGTTTTTACATGGACAACCAATATCAATTTTTGTAAATCAGGACTTGGAAGATAAATTCAACAATTTTTTGAGCTTATATGTAATTTTTTTTGTATAAATGCAAATGATGTATACGCATATTTTATCTGAGGCCAAAGTGCCCTATGAATATTGTGGCATTTACTCTCATTTTATTTTATTTTGACTATAAATAAACCATATGTTTTTTTTCCTTGGAAAAAAGTGTGTGTGTGTGTGTATATCATGTTTTTTTTTTTTTTTACTTTTATGTTTTTACGTGGACAACCAAGATCAATTTTTGTAAATCGAGACTTAGAAGATAAAATTCAACATTTTTTTGAGCTTATATGTATTTTTTTTGTATAAATGCAAATGATGTATACACATATTTTATCTAAGGCCAAAGTGCCCTATGAATATTGTGGCATTTACTCTCATTGTATTTTATTTTGACTATAAATAAACTATATTTTTTTCCTTGGAAAAAAAGTAAGTGTGTGTGTGTATATATATCATGTTTTTTTTTTTTTACTTTTATGTTTTTACATGGACAACCAAGATTAATTTTTGTAAATTGGGACTTAGAAGATAAATTCAACATTTTTTTGAGCTTATATGTAATTTTTTTTATATAAATGAAAATGATGTATACGCATATTTTATCTGAGGCCAAAGTGCCCTATGAATGTTGTGGAATTTACTCTCATTGTATTTTATTTTGATTATAAATAAACTATATGTTTTTTTCCTTGGAAAAAAAATGTGTGTATATATATATATATATATAGTGCAAGAAGAACCTAAATTTCCTAAATGTTATTATCTCATTATCTACATGGATAATTTCTTTAACAACTAGCCCTTAATCCCCTTTTTCTCTTTCTTCTTTTATTAATAGTCATAACTATATAATGGACCATAGCATTTTCCACAACTTGAAGCATTAAATTAGGTGTGTTTATAAATAAACTATAAAACAACAAAACCATAAATTTAAAACATACCAAACACACACGAGACATGCTCATTTATAGCAAAAAACCTAACAATTGGCCCAAAAAACCCACTGTATAGCATTCCCAACATAGTTGGTTTCATTCCAAATTGTTTAAGTGGGCATTACTACCTATTTTATCCTTAAACAAAAATTGTCCACTACACTAGCTAAACTCCTCCCATGCCTATCTCACACATAGATATGCCCCATGTCTCAATGATGTCCATTTCCAGGTGTTGATCATGTCTCACACTAGCATCCCATGAGCCAATGATCAAGATGAGGCACTCACATGGATCCCTTCTCAATAAAATTCACTCCTATAAATGGGACTCAAACATAATCAATAGACACAAATCTTATTACAATGAACACGACCAACTTCTAATTTATGTCCCATAAACAATCAATTATCCATTTAATTATTAAACCACTTACCCCCTAGACCATTAAGATCAACCATTGAATTACATCGAATGCATCAGGTCAAAATTCATTACATAGGCCAAAACACATACAACATTCATTTGACCCTAAACTTATGAAATAGCATCCAAACTATGTTGTCATGTCCAAGGCCTTCAAAAGTCCACTAGTAGTTGAAATTGGAATTACATCTAATCCATCCTAGGCACTCTTTATGTGATAAGTATTTCACTTCGTCGCATCCTATCTAGCCTTCATGATATCCATATATATCCTCAAATACCTTGGATTCTATTTATCAAGGTTCCCAAGGGACAAAAATCCCTATATTTATCTTTCTTTGCACTTCTACCCTCCCATCCAATGGTCTTCCTAAGTCCCTTTTTCATTCACTAGTCTTGTGTCCATCTGTTAAATTCATGTTGGGTTATGTCATGTTTTCCCAAAAGCCCTCTTCACTTGCACTTATTTATTTGTATTATCCATTCTTTATCTTATGTCATGGCCCTAAAATGTTGTTCCCCCATAATTCCTTACGGCATTTTCCCTCACCAACTTTCGTTTATAATGTTGTATTCCATCTTAAGGTTGCACACTTGTCTTCCTCTTCCATTCAATTTCCTCCTATCAACCTTAGATCCCTTCTTTTACATGTCCCACATCCCATCTCCAAGGACAATCATAGCACCAACTTATCATTGTTTGTCAATAATTCCATTGTCAAACATCTAAGCCATACAACCCTTTGCTAAGTACTGCATTATGTCTTGTAATATCTCTCACTTAGTGTGCCTCAGTGTTTTTCCAACAACTCTCAGCTTTATCCATTATTGGAATATCTCAAAACCTATTCAACAATGTCTTCACATAGTGATCTTGGCCTACCTCTTGCATTGTAATGAACCTGTAAACCCAGTATATTGGTTGGCCACCTAGCTCGCACATGACCCTATTTTTTCCGACATCAATCTTTTGCTACCTATGGATGAAGCTCTCTTCAACCTTTTTTAATAAAATACTTATCTTCTCACCCCAACCCATTATTTTCCTTCATACGAAAAATGGCATTGACCAAGAGACATTCACCCATATAAGGTATAGAAAACCTTCTTATCTCCAACTCACCTAAGCCATTCTGATACACCTTATTAAGGATATACAGTCTAAGATACCTATAATCAATTTTTTGTATCTTTCCCTTATTTCCACTACCATGAAACATGATAGTTATCCCTCTTCAAAAGTGTGACCCTTGATTTTATTGTCATGATGCCTCTTCATCATGTCATTCATCATTACTTGTTGGAACTTGAACCACAACTTTCCCTCTTTTAGTGTCTTGAGCTCTTCCAATGTATTATTTGTTGATTTAGATATATGCCTTCTCTAATACACCATAATCCTAAAAAATGGGACCCAATAGCCATTCAACATAATGTCAACCTAACTAAAGTATAACATATAATGCACTTTCAATGTCTACTGAGCCCATAAGAAAACATGAAGTGCATTCACTCAGTCCCTTCTTTTAACATCAAGAATCTTTATTGATACACCCAACAATACCATATGCATGCCCCAAGCCCTCTATGCCAAGTGGGTTATCCATGAAGTGGGGAGCCAATAAAATTGGAAAGTTCTCCTTCACAGTTGCATCTAAAGAGGGGCACCACTAGGAAAGCAAGTTGCAAAGGATGAAATTCTAAATCCTTGTGGTGACTTTGACAAAAGTCCAAATTAAAGGCATATTTGTTTCTTAGAGCATATGGAATTCCTAGCAAGATTTTAAGCCTCACTTGAGCTAGAAAGCACTCTTTGTGATGGGGCTTTCTTTTAACAACCATTGCATTTAGCTACACCACACCTCCCCACCCCCCCGAATCTAGTTTGAGGGGAATTCCTTTGTTGAGCCCCCTTAGTCCTCATTCTAACACATTTTTCCAAAAGGAATTATCAAGATGGTATTTTGTTATATGGCTTTTCCCACACTTGGAAAACATGGGAGGATATGAAAGCAAATTTTGGTTGGCTCAACCAAATAAATCCATTATTGAGCATGTGCATGAATTGTTCATTGATGACATTTTTATCAAGTTATGAGTTTGAGAACTTGGGCCTTAGTGGATGGATTTACAATGGAACTACTACAAAGGATTTAGGAAATACAATCTCACAGACAGCTTTTGGCTGTTTAACACTAAACATCTACTTTATCTAAGTTGAATGAGATGTGGAGAGTCTAATCAATATACCTAGTTGTTTCATCTTCCCTCATATTGGAAAAATTTCATTGAGCCTAGGAAGGTTATATTTTGCTAGTATTTAGTGCTCAATGGCTTACCTCTAGGACAACATTTAAAGTACACAAGAGTCTGTGAAAATTCCTAGATCTAACAATCTCAGGAATCCTACTGCAACCATTTGAATCTACTTATCCTAGATTGTAAATAACATTACACACTTATTTCAGATTTCTTCATGAAATATCGAAGCAAATTACTGAAGCAACCTACACCAATTTAATTATGATTTTGAAACATAGAAACTGAGGAAGGAAATAGAAACACATAAGATACAATTATTTTTGGACAAAAAGTCCCTGGAAAAACACAATGCTGGAAAACCAGTGCAGCAACTCTAAGGGTTTTATTATTATGCATGACAAATTTTGAGCACAATTCTAAGATGCTCAACTAGTAATCCAATTACAGAGAAAATAAATTGGCAAAAAAACTTAGTGAGATTACCTCACTCCACCTGGCAATTCTCGGTTGTTTCGACAGCTGAACCAACTATCCTCGACTATCTTTGCACTAGCTCTGTGTCAGCCTCAAAAGGCTCTGCGTCAACTCAACTAGGAAATGTTTTCCCTATAGAGTAGTTTCCAATCCTCCTGGCTCAGGAATGTAAGCTCCCTCAACAAACTCAGACTTCTGTGCTGAAGACTACACAACTTTTGCATGATCCTTCCTAGCTTAGCGTCAAGCTCTGCGTGGGCCCTTTTGGCCCATCGTTAACCTATCCTAAGTCTGTGCTGCCTCCTCCTGGTGTCTCTCTACCTCTATGTTATGTATCCTGGGTCCTGGATAAGATACTCCAACCCAGCTATCCCTGATCCTCACTACAATAGCTCACTATCAAAATTCTCCCGGTAGCTCCTATGTTCTACCTAAGAAAATCGAACTTCTGAACTGTGTGTGTGTGTTTCCAAGTGTCCCTCAAGCCTCCTTAAATAATCTCCTCTTTGACATTCAACGACCCAAATTAGAAGCTAATCAATGGCTAAGATCATTTATGCTTGATCCTCGTCTTCTTCTAGAAGTTACATCCAAAATTTATATTAATACATTTTAATTATTTTATTTTCCTAAGTTTAGACTTAAGGTCCCTTTAAAAATAATTAGTTATTTTAATAAAACTGTTTCCTGGTGGAATTTCCAAAAACACTTTATAGGTTCTTTGGATACATGTGTTCAAGCATCCCCGCAAAATTTGAGGAATATACTCTAGCAATGCACCCTGCTGGAGCATAACTATACTCTGTAACATCTCCCTCTGCCCTGCTGATGTCTGACATGCTGTCCACCAACCAGTGCGTAAATGTTGCATCTGTACTACTGTTGACCCTGCCATTGTCAACACTGCATATGTATTGCAACTCCCTCTTAAATTCTACATACGTGTTATTGTTGGCACTACCACTGCACTACAAATTTTTGCTGCTACTCCATCAACAATGGAAAAACATCCCAAATTACTGAACTAAATGTGTTCAGTATGATACGATGTGAATGTTGCAGCTTGTCTGTTGCTAGTCTCTGCGCTGACCCTCTGAATCTACTGCACTGGTGTTGACCTCTACTCTGTGCCTTCTACATTTCTGCCAACTCTGCTTTGCGTTGTTCGGTCTCCAGTGCTCCTAGCCATTGCAACTATCTCTCCGACACTCCTTGGCACCACACTATTTCATCCTGCTACTTCTGATGTAGGCTCCTATAACAAGGAATTGATCCAAGAGGTGGGCTCCTCAAGGATCCTGCCCATATGTAGCTCTTTCAAACTACAACTCTAAATCAGCCCACCTCCCTCCTAGAGTTATCTCAGTTGTCATGGCAAATTCCTCCTCGTTGATCTTCATCGACGCAGTCTTTAGATCAAGCTTCTCATCTTTGTCCTTCTTCCAGAGAGGACATTGTGTAGCATAGTGAACCATCTCACCACACCTAAATCACTTTATCTTTGGGACGTCCTTCTTACGTCTTTGCTACTTCTGTTGTCCCTTCGATGCAAGGGCTGCATTATCATCCTCCTCCTTGGGCTTCAACCCACTATTGTTGCTTTCATCAAGCTTACACTTAACCAAGTCTCTCCTCAACTCCTCTTACTTGAGAGTTGCCCACATCTCATCCCAATTTGGCAAAGTCGCCTTGCCCAAGATACTCTGTACAAAGACTTGCAACTCATATGAGACTGAATTGAGGGCTAGTTTAGCAAACTCGGAATCTTGAGGTCTAAACCCCACAACAGATAACTCATCACGAGTCTCTTGAAGCTTCGTGAGGAATGGATCCACATGTTCTCCCTTCTGCATCTGAGCACATCTCAACTTCTGCTCCAAGTACATCTTCCATTGCTCAGAAGATCCTTGATATAGCATAGACAATGCATACCACATCTCCTTAGCAATCCCTCTGCTAGCGATGTGATAGACACCATGATCCTTCACTCCATCGAGGATCATTCTTTTTGCCTTTTCCATTTTAGCTCAGAACTTCTTCAACGGATCTGCATCACCAAGCACAACCACCACGCTGTCAACATATGTCTTGAGGGCATGCTCATCTAGAAGGAATGACATCCTTGCCTTCCAGATGACATAGCTGGATGCTCTGTCCAATCTATCACAATCCCTCGATCCACTAGTTTCCATCTATGCCTTTGAAAAATGTCAAAAATCTCCTCTCTGGTTCTTACTGTTGTTGCTCAACCAATAAGAAAGTGGACTTCTTGGCGGGAAGTCTTAATGAGGAAAAGTTCCCTCACAGTGTTTCTTCCTTCTCTTATGACGTCTTCCTGCCCAACAAAACGACCTGCAAAAAAGACTGTGTCCCACAATCTTCTCCTCATGTTGAGGCTTCAACATTGCTCCCTCTGCCCTAGAAAACTTTCAAACTGGGAGTCCTTCCTCTCTTCGACTTACTTACAGAAAGACTGCCTCGAAAATCAACCCTTTGACTAAGACTGTGTAAACCCTCCGGGATTTCGAACTGTTGCCTCCTGCAGCATTTTCAATATCCCTCCTCTGCTCAGCACTGGGTTCTCTGTCACTACTCTTCTTGCTTCACCTACACTGCTCCGATACCATGTGAAAATTCTCAGATCTAACAATCTCAGGAATCCTACTTCAACCAACTGAATCTACTTCTCCTAGATTCTAAATAACATTACACACTTATTTCAGATCTCTTCATGAAATATCAAAGCAAATTATTGAAGCAGTGTACACCAATTTAATTACGATTCTAAAAAATAGAAACTAAGCAAGGAAATAGAAACACATAAGACACAATTACTTTTGGACAAAAATTCCCCAGAAAAACCCAATGCGGGAAAACTGATGCAACAACTCTGAGGGTTTTATTACTATGCAAAAGAAATTTTAAGTACAATTCTAGGATGCTCAACTAGAAATCTAATTACAGAGAAAATGAATTGGCAGAAAAACTTAGTGAGATTACCTCACTCTACCCGACAATTCTCGACTATTCCAACAGCTGAACCAACTTTCCCTGACTATCTCTGTGTTGGCGCTGTGTCAACCTCAAAAGGCTTTGTGTTAGCTCAACTAGGAAATTTTGTCCCTCTGGAACAGTTTCCATTCCTCCCGGCTCAAAAATGTCAACTCCCTTAGCAAACTTGGACTTCCGCGCTAAAGACTGCACAGCTTCTGCGTGAACCCTCCTGGCTCAGCGTCAAGCCATCCTGGGTCTATGATGCCTCCTCCTAGTGTCTCACTGCCTCTCTGTTGTGTATCCTGGGTCTTGGAGAAGATACTCCAACCCAACTATCCCTGCCCCTCACTGCAATAGCTCACTACCGAAATTCTCTCAGCAGCTCCTTTGCTCTGCTTCAGAAAATCGAGCTTCTAAACTCTTTGTGTGTGTTTCCAAGTGACCCTCAAGCCTCCTTAAATAATCTCTAGGTTGACATTCAACAACCCAGATTAGAAGCTAATCAATGGCTAAGATCATTTATGCTTGATCCTCGTCTTCTTCTAGAAGATACACCCACAGTTTATATTAATACCCTTTAATTATTTTATTTTCCTAAGTTTAGACTTAGGGTCTATTTAAAATTAATTAATTAATTTAATAAAACTGTTTCTGGGTGGAATTTCCCAAAACGATTTCTGGGTTCTTTGGAATACATGTGTTCAACCTCCCTGCAAAATTTGAGGCTTATAGCACATCTAATGGTACCAAGAATCAACAGAGTCTCCAATCCCAAACATCCTTTATTTTGAAAAGACAAAAATGTCAAACACCTATTTTAGTTTTTCATGTTTTCCAAGTTAGTCTAGCTTTGACATCCACCTTTGTGGTCATCTCCCTCCTTATTATTTAACTTGTTATCCTTGGAGAAGACAACCCTTGGCCGTTAGAGTTCCATGCAACATGGCAACTTAATATTATATAAATTCTATTTTTAATATTGGAAAAAAGAAGAAAAAGGAAATACAATGTCTTCAAAAATAGGACATGTGATGGTTTCACCTAATTAGATGAAGTTATGATCTCCACCAACTTTCACTTGCAAGTCTAGTTGCAATTTGGGAAATTGGATTTGGAGTTGGTGCACCTTTACAAGACGATGGTGTTATGGGAGACAACGTCGTACACAATGATATAATAACTATAGAATTTTATTCTCCCTTGCTTGCCCCATTTCCACCATTTTGGTAGAAAGCCTTTCCATCAAGTCATTGATCAAAATTCACATCACACCCAGTATTGAGAACCCCATAACCAAACACCTCCTCCACAACCTAAAAATGTTACATGCCCTTACTCAAATTCGGTGACATCTGTGGAGAAGCAACCAAAGAACCAAGCATATAATGGATGGAACCTCACCTTGCAAATTGATGATCCATCTAACATTAGGTGTGGCCTAGATCCTACTTATTGAGATCCTCCACCTAACACATGAACCATCACAATTGATTAGTATCTATATGTATCTTAACTATGGCCCTTAAGCCATTTGCCATGTTTTATTTGTCATAGTTTTTGGCTTTAACTAAATGGTTTCCTTATCCTCTTAGTTTTGTATAAGCCCTTAGGGCGCTATACTATGGTAGGATTTTGGATTGTGAAGGATACTTTGTATCCCATGCTTCATTTTAGGAAGTATATACATATTTTTATTAATAAAATTCTAGAGGGGCATTTTATCCAAAAAAAGACTAGCTTATCCCTGTTCTCTACCTACCCATTTCCCCTCAAATAATATAGTTGTGACAACCTTGGTTATATTTTGTTTGTGAATATTATGTAAGCATTTCATGTATTTTGTATTTCGTACATACACACATACAAATATTAAGGTTAAGGAAAATAAGAACTACAAGCTGCCACTTTACATTTTCCAACATGGTATCAGAGCTAAGGTGAATAAGGAAGGTAGTTGGAAAGACACTAGAAGGATTTACTTGTCAAGGGGAAGGAAAAACAAAACTATCAAGGACTCATGTCTCTTGAAGGAATCTAGTTAACGACTCATTGGTAGAGTATCTACTTATCTAGGGTTTCTACATTGAAGAATACCAAGGACTACATCAATCTCGCAAGAAGGGTGTTGATATCACAAGGAAGTTTATTTGGAAGGCATCAATCTTCGAAGTGGTTGGTGGAAGAATCCTAGGGAACATCTTTTAAGGAAGTGCCTTCAAAGATCTTGAAGGCATCAAGGAGGTTGGAGACAACATCAAGAAGAATCTTGGTTATCAAGTAAGTATCATATTATTACATCATGTCTGAATCTACAGGTCATATGGGTTCTTTCTGCAAGGAGAACAATAAGCTTGTTGGAGCATCAAATTATCTAGCATGGAAGAAAAGGATTGACCTAATACTCATAAAACAAGAATCATTGGAGTATGTTACTAGGGAAATTATTGAACCAAGCTAAGACAACACACAAGAAATAGAAAAGTACAAGAAAGGGGAAGTAAGGGCTCTAAGGATCATAATTGAATCAATTAAGGATTCTTTTGTTCCATTTGTTGAAACTTGAAGACTTCCAAGGTTATGTATGACAAGCTAGTGAATTTGTACTCTATAATTACAACAAGACAAAATATGTCTTTGCAAAATAAATTATACAAAATGAAGAAATCAAAAGATGAGGATGTGGCATCCCTCCTCATGATCGTCTCTCAACTAATAGACCATTTGCAAGGACTTTGGAAACCAATTACTGATTCAGAAATAACTATCTATGTATTGAAGGCATTTCTACCAGAATGGATCAACTTTGCAACAAGCATCTACTCCAAGAAGGATTCAACTCCCTTTGATGAGTTTTGGGCCCAATGCATATTGGAAGAATCAAGGATCAAGGTCAAGGATGATATTGGATTAGATGAGCAATCTCAAGCCTTTATAGACTAAGTAAAGAAGCTGAAGAAGGGAAAGTTTGGTAAGTCCAAGAAGAAAGACATGTTCAAGGTTTAATGCTTCAAGTGCAATGAGTTTGGACACTTTAAGAGGGACTTCCCAAACCAGAAAAGAAAGGAGTGAAGCTCATGTAGTTGAAGTAGTGGGAGAACCTAAGAATAAGGAAAAGAAGGAAGAAGTGAAGGATATTTACTACTGAAGAAGGTTCACTAACTATCAATTTCTTTATGAAGACTAATCTTTCTTTTAAAATATTATGTTTTTCATAACATCATAGGAAGAAAGCATATGATAATAACATATTTGGAATTTACATCATTTAAGTTTCTTTATAAAAATCATCTAGATAGATAGGTAAGACCATTTTGCATAATGTTCATCCAAGCATTGTCCAACATCATGTTAGAAGTTATCATATTGCCTAATTGGATCATCATGATCCTTGGAGGACCATCATTGTGAAAGGTCCTTGGGAAATGCATCATGACAAGGGTAGTATACATTCCATGTAATATGGAATCATGACTAGTAAAGGGATGAAGGAATGCAATGGGGTTAGGTTGCAGGGTCATTTTAGGGCATGAAGCTAGACGAATGGATGAAAGCATAAGGAATCCACGTTAAAAGAAAATTTTGGATAAGATTCACACATATAGAATCTTGTAAAAATAAAGTTGGTTATAAAGTTATGCTTAAGTATTTATGATGTTGGAAAAGAATAGAATTTGACTTAATTTTGGATGTATTAGAGATTAAGACTTCCTCTAAATATGTAAGATGATAATTAACATCCAATCTCTAGAAGATAAAAAGCTGTAACTTAGTAATCAAGTTCGATCCTTGGGCACTACGATGCAAGAAGGAAATTTCAAGTTGAGATAGTCAATGAGGATGTCGATGGTTCGAGAAGGTCAACATGGTAAGGTAAGTCTATTGCAGTTATGGTTTGGTTATTTGGTTAACATATTATTTTGCTGCCTGGAAAAGGTGTTGCAGGAATTCATGATGAAAGTTGGGTCAAGTTCAACTATATGGATGGGAAATATTGAGGAAAGCTCAATACCTGGTACTTGGCAACTATGAAGTCAAGATGTGTTCATCTTCGAACTAGAAGGTAGAAATGCAAGATGATAACATGAAGGTCAAAGGATGTCACTTTCATGAGGAAGCTATGATCCACTTGAAGATTAGAAAAGCCCAATACAATTCCTTTATCTAGTGATGTTGAAGATGAAAGTGATGAGCAAGAGAGAGGTCCTGGATCCTATCACATGATTGAAGAGAAAATATGGCTCCATGATACTTGCAAGCTCAAGATTTATGAAGGAAAGAGGGATCCATGTAGCTATAAATATCAAGTAGTTGATACTCTCGTGATGACATGCCATAAGGATTGTGGTGTTGGTTTCCACTATTGAAAAGAAGTCTTGAAACTCCTTTCATTTTGAGAGGGAGCAAAAGTAGTCTCCTTAAATAGGAGCAAGGATCTATTCTCTAAGAGAACAAGGATGTCCTCTCTAGTTGATAGGGAGTGATGGTAAACATAACATGCACATTCTCTTCTTCAGGTGATGAAGAAAGGATGGTGAAGCATTTGTGGTTTCCTTGAGGATATATAATCAAAGAAGGGAAAGGCACTCTTTGAGGATGGGACATGAATCCAAGAGAAGAGTAGTTGAAGAGGAATGATATTCTTTGAGGACTCAGGATTAGAGATCCAAGATAAGAATAATCCTAAAAGGACATACATTGTGGACATCCAGATGTGTTATGTGCCTTGTAGAGGTAGTGCAGTATCACACATAAAGCCTCCCAGCATAATGCTCTTAATTAAAGAATACCTTGTCTATTTAGGGTTCAGAGACAATTTTGGTCATGATGATGATGCTTACAATATGGCTGATCAATTTGACTCTTCTTGTGAGAACTCTTCAGTTTGAGATATGATGTTGTACTAGTTGTACAATTATGAATACCTCCCTAGTGAAGATGGAGTGTTGAAAATGTAACTAGTTTCGGTCTTCATAATTGTTGTTGTACTCATTTCAATATGTATCCTATGTAACAAACAAGAAAATAAAATAAAAAGATACTATTATTAAAACATGGATTTCATGCTCTTTATCGATGGTATTCTAGGTAAAAGCATGTTCTTCATGCTTCTAGGGTTTGTTAAGTTTTAGTATTTATTGTCATGAGTCAAAGGAGTCAACATCATGTTTATAAGACCCTTCTGGGAAAAATGTGTTTTTAAAAATAATTATTTTTACTCTAGAAAGTCCTAGAATCTCCTAAAGTACAAGTGTCATAAAGGAGAGAATTCGACCCCGTGAGAATGCTATATAAAGGAGCAATTTGACCTCATTCAACCAATAAAATTTGATCATCACATCTGAAGTTTCTATCGAAGGTAGAAAACTGGGTGTGGAACATGACAAAGGTAGAGAACCGGGTGTAGAACTGGTCGAAGGTATAGAACTGGTTGTAGAATAGTCTGAAGGTACTGAATTGGTTGTAGAACATGCTGAAGGTGTAGAGTTAGGTGTGGAATAGGCTGAAGGTACATAATCAAGTACAAAACAAGACATGTACAAAATTGGGTGTGGAATAGGGTGAAGGTACAAAGCCGGGTGCATAATAGGACAAAGGTACAGAACTAGGTGCATAAAGGTCAAAGGTACAAAACAAGCCGAAGGTGCAGAACTAAGGTAATAGCCTGAAGTGTCAAAGTAGTTGTGCAAATTGCAGGGTTGAGGTTGACAGGTTGTAGTTCTAGATGGTTGGTGCAGGTTCAAGGAAGGATTTGTTTGAAGGGATGATTTGGTACTTGGAGATGGACTTGGTCTATGGTTGGGTCTAGGTATCTCATTTGAAGTAGATTCTAAGAAGATAAAAGTTTTTTCCGAGTTTTCCCCTTGGAGGGGCTTTTCCCTGACTGAGAGCCTAATTTATGTGTCCTCTATTGTTACTCTTTCATTCTTGATATTTGTTTTATGAAGAGATCTAACTAAAGAAAAAAAAGAATACTAATAAAGTTCACAAGTAAATATTAAGGTTAAAGAAAATATGAACTACAAGTTGCCGCTTTACATTTTCCAACATGGATTAGAGCCTCAATGGTCAGGTCCATGACTCATCCATCTACATCATATAACCAAATTGGAAGTAACTAGAAATGGGCCCCTTTTCCTCGTAAAACGGTTAGGGTCATGCCTGTAGCCAAAATTCACATGTTGTGTAATCAAGCCGACAAACCTCTGAGTTAGAGTCAGGAGTTCAAGGTTGGGCTCGATAGGGAAAATGTTGTGGAGCCAAGAGATTCCAAGTCGACCTCTGAGTCGGGCCAACCCTTAGTTCGGAAGGTTGAGGTTAGGCTCTATTCTAAATCACAACCATTGTGGTAGTGTCAACCTTCGATTGTCGAGGGGGTGTGCCCGTCCATGTGGATAGTCTTGAGTTGGCAAAGATTCTCATATCTTCATAGGGAGTAGTGCTTTTGTATCATCTGTTGATTGGTCCAAATCTCATCAGGTCCGTTGGATGAGTAGTAAGTAGTTATGCGTGGTCCCCATAAACTCTGGAGTGCTATGATATGTTATATAGTTCAATTATATGTATATACTAGGTGAATTAAATAGGTAAATACTAAGCGAATTAAATAGGTATATGTACCACATGTTGAATATAGGCATGTCGGTGCAAGCACGTAATGTCAACGTAATGATATATATATATATATATATATATATATATAGTATATATATATATATATATGAGTGTTATTTTATTTTGCGGACCTCCCTAACCTTATGGCCATGACCAGTATATATAATATAATATATTATATATATTATATATTATTAGATATACTGTCATGGCCATAAGGTTAGGGGAGGTCTGCCACAAATAATAATAAACACTCATATATATATATATATATATTATAATTATTCTGATATGCTCCTTCGACACAATAAATGCACTAAGTTATAAACAAAAGCTACAATGGGTGTTATGCCACATGGAGACCACCATGTGGCAGAAAGGAGAAAGAGGACAATTTTAAATGGATGAAACTTTAATGGAGTATAATTTGAGCTCCCGAAGTCCAATTGGGAATTTTTTTATATTATTAGAAATGTCTCACCGATATGAGTGCAATGGAAAAACCTATGCCGTATTTTGAGAACTCGAAAGATAGATACAAAAAAGTAATAAAAATAAAAATTACCCCATTTCTCTAACTACACCAACAAAATTGGGTTGGTAAGTGAACACTTCAACAAGGGCAAGGTGGGGCATTTACAATAGCTTTCTCTTATGATGCATCTCTTGGGTCAATTTATTGAGTAAATTAACACAAGTATTTTAAATATCAATCTGGGCTTGTAAGCTTAGAAGCATGTCCAAAGTCTATGGATTTCAATGGTAGTCAATTTTAGAAGATGAAATAGAAAAATTACAAATATAAAAATCTAACTAAGTAGTTTCTGATTCAATATGTAACATCTATGGGAAGAGGCTCCTAACTTAGGAGATCATGTTTGTCCTTCCCTATAGTACTACTTTATGAACAAAAATAAAAAAGGACTAATTAACAATGGTTTATGATGCAAAAGATGTAAAAGAAGAGAATCCTAACTAAGGAGGACCGGGTTATCCTTCTTCACAATTCTACTCTATCATAATCACCATTGCTTCAAATGAGAAATGTAGAAATAACTTCAAATAAGAAAAGGAGAATGAAATTCAGTTTTAGTTCAAGATCAAATAAAAGGGGATTTTAACTTAAATTCTTGTGTGTCCCTGCATATGTAGATTAGAATTAAACCAATATTTAGTCAACAATCATCACACATCTAAATACATTTGAAAGTAACTAATTTATGAAAACTATGAAAATTTAACTAAGAAGTGCACTTAGCTTGGTGTGGGGACCCTCCACCCTTGCCTTGCACACTTGAAGAAATATCAGTTACAGAAACTTTAGTAAATCAACCAAGCATGAACAACAAATTGAAATGAAACAGGTTCTTCAATTAACTTGCAGTCTTCAAAGAGTCTCAAAATTAGATTACATAAATTCTAAATGCTTAAGGCTTCAATAGTCTTGGCTTAAATAGAGAAATAATAAACAAACTTGACTAAAAAGCCTCTAACAACCTTATATATCCTAATCCCATATACACTGGTCGAATCCACCCATTCAATTACACAAAATTTGGAAAAATCCGAAAAGTCACTAATTTTGACCTGTTTCCTAGGGATTTTCTGGATAGCAGGTCATGTTTGACCAGAGTTGACCGGGATTGTTTAAGCTCAGTTTGACTGAACCAATAGGAATTCATTCAATATTAGTTCCCAAGCTTTCTAGAAATGTTCTCAGCTCGTGCCAAGGTGTCCTGCAAGTATGACTTCAATGGAGCCATTACGAGAATTTCTGATCCTGTCCATAAATGCACTTAAAACCCAATTTTTGCAAAAATATCTAAAAATTAAAAAACATAATTTATTTGCCTGAATATCGATAATAAGGTAAAATTAGGTCATATGTGGATGGTATAAAGTGGAAAATGATGGAAATTAGGTGGATTTTAATAAGCAAAATTTGAACAGAAACAAGGGGCAACATCTCTCCCTTGCTTACTCTCAAGCATGTCCTCATGCTTGCCTCTATCTCCTTGACCTTCTGCTTCTATGTGTTGACTGGACTGTTTATGTACCTATGGCTCTGACCCTTGAAGATGAAGCTTCCTGTTAAGCTACTTGTAAAAGGATATCTATGTCTTCATGTACTTCTTCTCCTTCCTTGTAGATGGCATTCTTTATTTATTTTTTCTCCTTTCCTTTTCTCTGTTTTCTAAAAAGAAATTTCATCCTTTCTCTTTGAAGTGATGTCCTTTGTAGTATTCTTCACCTATTAGTGGCAAAATTATGGTTTAGGCTATGTATTCTAGAGTGATGGGAACAAAATGTCTTTGATGTGTGATGAGGTTTCATCACCAACAGACAAATACAAAAACTTTACACTATTCTTCCTCTGATGATAAAACACTAGAACTAACACCAATAAATCATTTTGGATGAGTAGCTTCAGAAAAGACAACAAATACAACTTGAATTTTGTAGTACATTCTGACACAACATTCATGTCCCTTTCAGATTAGCAATATCAACAACTTCACTTAAAGGAGCCAATATCCATTTGCCCTCACATCTTTACTAAAAGAAGTCAATCTTGCAATGTCGCACAGTCATAGAGAAAACACCAATCGAACAAATCAAAGTTTCTTTCACTTGTGTAGGGGGTTTTCTTCTTGTATAATTCCACTACAAAATAACTCGTGCCAATCCTTTTTATGACTAGGCATTCACTTTCAATTTAGCCACTATTTTACCAACACAATCTACAAAATAGGGGTTGAAAGAACTAGGAAAATAGCCCAAAAAACGTCTAATTTGAGAAAATTGTCCACAATGAACCTAATTGGGTTCATTCTGAAGAAAACCCATGTTTTCATTTTTCAAATTTCAATTTAGTTGCTCAGAAAAACCAACGAAAAATAGTGGCTTTTAAAAATCGAAATGCATTTCTGGGACTGAATAAAATTTCATGATCATTAAATTTGAAATCAATTTCTGTCTTGAAATGCTTTTCGAGTATCCTGCTTACCTCTTTTCTGATGCCTTTGAAAAAGAGATGAAACCAATTCCTCAAAAATATGAACTTACTGCTTCCACAAACACAAAATTTTGATATAGAAAGATTATAAAAACATAATAAACATGTTTTTATTAATCTATTTCTTATATTTTATCCTCTATTTCATAAAAATTTTAAAAAACTCCTTTGTCTCTGATGTAGAATTCTCTGTTTTTGAATTGGCTGTGTGTTTTTTTTTTGTTTTTTTTTTTTTTTTTTTTTTTTTTTTTTTTTTGTTGTCATTGTGTGTTTTTTGTTTTGTTTTTTTTTATGTCACAGTGTCTTTTTGTTCTTCGAATTCTCACATAATTTCGCCTCTCTTTAAGACAAAATCACCATGCAGTCATTCTGCAATGATCTAAGCTCACTGTGTGCAAAATTTTTCAAAGAATGGCTCATTGTATATATGTCAACATTCATCAAATAACTCATGAAATGCCTTCACTGCTTATGTAAAATTTGGAAATTGCGTGGTTTTGTTTTTTTTGTTTTTTGTTTTTTTTGTTTTTGTTTTTTTGTTTTTGTTTTTTTTTGTTTTGTTTTGTTTTTTTTTTTGTTTTTTTTTTTTTTAATATGAATGAGGAAATTGTTTCTTTTTAACCATTCCTGAGCCGCAACAAAATTAATTAAACCCTTTGTCTCTGTCTCCAACAATTAAATGCTTAGAATCTGAAATCGAATCCTGGAAAAAACTCTCTGCACTTTCAGAAATCGAAATCGATTTATAGTTTGTCTTTTCAGAACTTAAAAATAAATTCTGGGAATGATTAACTCTCTCTTAAATTGAAATCAAATTATGAAATGAGCAATTTTCACAAATATGAACAATTGTTTTCAAATTCACCTTCTCTACCTTCTTTGAAATTGAGTTCTTTTATGTAATCTACAGTCTTCTTATCACATTCTTCTCTAGCAATTACAATTTTTCCACTCATAGTTTTAGTTCCAGTGCTCATGCATTCACAACCTTAACACTGACTTCAAACCCACCATGCATTTCTCACTATTGTTCATTAAAAAACGTTCACGGTGATGGAGAAATCATTTCGGAGTTATCGATGTTTTGTAAATATTATACATTGGGGTTTGATTGCAATAACTAATGATTGGAAATTGGTTTCTGTTGACATCATTGAAGTTCAAACCATGATTTCTGGAACAAACTAACCCTCTTCGATTGCAATTTAATTTGCAAGGATTTGGTTATCACTGCAAATCGATTTTGAAGATATGAATGTAACGTTTCAAACCTACAACTTACTGCAAATCGACAATTGGAACTATGACTTCACGTGACATCAACAACTGGTGATACGACTAAAGGTTTCTATCTCTTGCAAACTGCCTTTGGGGTCTGAGAAGTAACTAACCTGGAGTTAACACTGGCGCGATTTGTGATCTTTAGAGATTTTCCGAGAACAATTTTAACACTCTGACTTCAACCTTCAGAGTTTAAATAACCTCAGAATCATTTTTATGCCTCAAAAGTTGGATTACATGCAAAATACTTGGATTCTCGTGAGGATTATTTTATACACGTTCCTTTCCTACCTAGACCATGTAATTCTCCTTTGTTTGCATTATTTAGCCAGAGATTCTCATGCTATCTCTACAGGCTTCTTTCCTTTTTTTACAATCATCTGCACATAAAACAGGGTTACCACAAGTGTAGTCTGAGCTAACAAATATGTTGCGTTTTGAGTGAGCTAATGGTTGTAATGCATAGATAGTGTTGCGTCAGTCCTATATATTCCCACTTGTTTCTTCTCATTTCAATTCACTGTTTACATTTTCCATGGCATGGCCTTCAAAAATTTGCAATGATTTTCTTGTTTGGATTGAACTCTAGTTTGAATACCGAGAACTATACTTCTCTTGTCACCATTATTTTTGCATCGCGTAGTCTAACGAGACTGAGGAGTTGCCCAAAAAGTTATAGAAATTCTGGTTATTTTTAGAGAAAATCCGGCAAGGATTTTTGTAAATCCAAGTTATAGTTGTTAAACTTCAAAATTTTAGGTGTCCTAGACGTTTTTGATGGAGTTGAATCCATTTCCACTATCAAAAACATGATTCAAACACTGTCTCTATAAGAATTTTTGAATTTTTTTTGCCTGGATTCTGACCACTTTTCGTCGTTCGGGCAATTCCTTTGCCTCGTTAGGCGACTCCTTTTTGCATTACCCACTTTTGTTATGTTCATGGCTTCGCTCATTTCGCTGCCCCACGTTCTTTATCATTTCATTTTTCATTCATAGCCACCCTCATTATGCTGCATGCCATATTTTAGTTTGTATGCATCATAATTTCATGTCCTTCGTTGCATTGCACTTGCATTTTCCACTTAGGTTTTGTCATATTTGCATATTGCACTCATTCCATACGTTGGGTTTTTGTCTTATTTGCATATTTCTCTTATTCTATACCTTAGGTTATGCTCTTTTCTTAATTTAATTTTAAAATGACCATAGGATAGGTCATTTTTAAAATTAATTTATTTTCCTTATGATACTAAACTTTAACCTTTGTGTGGTTTTTACAGGTTAAACAAATTCTTTAGGGGAAGAATATTGAGTCTTTTATTTCTGATAAAAAATGTTTAGAATTAATGGATTGGTATATGGAATGATGAAAAGGAATGGGGTTAATGTAGGAAAGGATAATGGATAAGAATTTTGTAGGGATTATAATGAATGAAATATGATTATGATGGATAGGATAATGAATATAGGTATGGTAGGGTAATGAATAAAATGAGTGTAGGTATGGATATAAATGGATATAAATGAAGGTAAGATATAAGATGTAATAGAATGCATATCAAGCTAAAATAGTTTTAACAATTATTATTATTTTTATTTATTTATTTTATTATTATTATTATTATTATTTTTAAATCGAGATTTTAAGAGTAAATTTTTTCTCACTTATTGTACTTGTATCCCCGTAAATATATTGATCTCCTTTGGTCAAAATGCTGGTTGATGGTTGGTGATGTCTTCATTATCATAATTATGGTTCTTCCAAGATGGATTCTGATGAAATGTAGAGACTTATTTTTGCTTTCATGTTTTCACATTTGATATTGATTTAGGATCTTCAAATGTTGATGTTGTTCAGGTCCCTTCTGCAATTTGTAAATGATGTTTCAGGTCCCCTCTGACATGTAATTCAAGTCGCTTCAATACAACTACTCAAACTATTTGCATATTTTTATTACAAATCTCCCCCCTTGCTTATTCTGAGACTTGTACCCAAGTCTTGCTATTCTGGAGGATGATTCCTGCAAAATCAAAGTGAAGAAATAGTAAAACAAAATAGAGAATTCATATTGGCCAAACAAGTTGGTTTTCCGATATGAATTTGAGTTTTTGTTGTGCCAGTTTCTTGGATTTTCACGACCAAACTCCTTTATTATTTTTGATCTTTTTCTATTCTTTTTTTATTCTTTTCTTTTCTGGATGGAGGTGGGGTGTAATGGAGTAGGGAAGTATGAAAATCTTATGAAAATAGGTTAGGTTGAAGTCATGATTTAGTAGTAAATAGATAGATAATAAGTTTGGACTTCAACATGCATGATCGCAGAAATTAACATACAATATGGATGATGGATGAAATCATGAACAATATGGCTTATGAAAGGCTTCTTTGGCAATGGATGTGACTTTTTATGGTACGAAACTTGACTTTTTCTTCTGATGATTAGCTTCATGCCTTTTTCCTCAATCTCGATTCATGTTGTAGGGTTTGTTGGTGTTGTTGGTCATCAATTCAGAGGAAGCTTCACAAATTTGAGTTTCATTGGATGAACTCAATATCAAGTGAATTCCCACTTCATTTTCACTTGAACACTTTCATTTCATATTCGTAGATGTGAATTTTTAAAGATTGATTTTGAAAATGCTTCATCTATGAAATTGACCTCTCAAATATTCCGGGGACCTACAAAACATAGCACTTACCTGCAATAAAATATTAGATGATGGAGGAAGAGAGGTGTATAGTCTCTCTTCTTCCAAGGAATATGTATAATAATTACAAGAAATGCTTAAAAGCAAGTCCAAATATGATATTCAAGAAATTGCATTTGTTTATCCCTTGAGGAATGGTGGCCAACCTATACCTCCTAGCGATATTTTGTTCACAAAATCTTTGTTTTATGTCCAATTAGAGTGATTTCAAAGAAAAGTTAAAGTGAATTCATATGGCTACTTCCAATATAAACAACTTTTCAAAATGGTTTAAAATGATATGGTAAAAATTATAAGGAGTACCATGTTTGATGGAGCTTCTTGTGAATTTTTTACTAGACCAATAGTCACTATTTGAAGTGTAACTTCTTCATTAAAGATCGGATCGATGTGATTGTACTTGTAGATTAAAGTAGATTCATTTTTGCCTTTCCAGTAGAAATTGGTTTTAAAAATTCTTGGGCTTGATATCATAAAATTGGTGATGAACTTCCCTACGAGGCAAAGTTTTACTATGCTGATTTGAAGACGTGTAGTCATTAAACGTGGCATATCTTTTTAATTTGACCTCCAAATGGGATGATTAAAATTGTGCAATGATATAGACTTGAATATTGTCTCCCATATAAACAGGTTTTGAAAAGAGGATGATTTGGTATGTTAAATATTCCAATGAACAGTCAAGACCTAGAATTGTCATCGTGCAGATTTTTTGAGAAACAGTTAGTATTTTAAGAATAACTTTTTCATATGATACCCGATTGAGATGATTCAAATTGATTTGGAAACTGGATTCCAAGGGCTATTCTACCTATGAATATTAGGTAAAAATGTTTCCATTAGACACCTCAAATCAAGACTATACTAACTCAGTCCTCAACATTTCACTTGAGACCTAGTTTTGATTTTGATCATATTTTTATTTGTGATATAATTGAAAATTTCAAAATTGATTAGTTTTCAAGAGATATATTAAAAAAACATGATTTCAAAATGATCATATTTGGTTACCCAAAATATAATTGTTTTTACTGCATTTTGCTGTGTAATCCTTTCAAATAAGTATTGAACAATGATGTGAAATTTTATTCACGGGAATTTAAACTAAAAGTCTTATTGTGAAATCATTCTGATGATGGTTAACGTCCACTGAGACCAAATTGGTCTATCGGACCTATACTTTCTTAATTTCTAATTGTCTGGCTCCTTGTCTTTCTTGGCGAGATTGGTGATGTAGCTTTCTTTTTCTTCTCTACAGTCTTCCAACTTTCTTTATCTTGCATCTCCTTCATCTCTTCTGGTTTTGGAACATTGGTGTCTTAGCTTCGCGATCTATTGTGTTCGTCCTTTTGGAGATAGTCGGAGAAGAAGTTTGGTCTAGGAGATCTGTTTTGCTGTTAAATGAAGATTTATTTTCCGC
>APFE030936149.1:1128-23081 GCA_000404065.3 Pinus taeda
TTTGGCATACGATCTCCGTTTGACGCGTATGATAGCTCGTTAGAAAGATCTATCTGAGAACTATCATTGTTGGAACGGGCAACATCGGTCCATTCCATGGACCCATGTTGCCCCTGGATTCCCCAAAAAACGTCGTTCAGGGCCTCAAGATGGCTCCGGAAGTTCAGGCCCCGAAAAACTGCTAAAAATAGTAAGTTGTGCTACAATTAAGGAAACTGAAAATACTGAAAGAGACAATTGTGGGGGTCCAAATGGGATAGGTGGGTGGCCACCAACATCCACCTGGATCATTGTCATGGTCATAGTTGCGCAACAACAACATGGTGGCACCCTTTCCAAACTACCATGGGATCTGGGCATCACCGAACTTGGCATTACAGTACAATTACTCTTGAGGATGAGTTTATTTCTACAGGGGGAGATCATTCAGATATTCCATTAGGTTTTAATGATTTGTTGATGGCGTGGGGAACTCCATTAGCATGCAAGGTGCATCAACAAGAAGATATCATGGGAATCTCATCAGAGTGAGACTTTATCTCTGCATGGATTGGGTGGTATCTTAAACAGTTTACTCTTGGATTGTATGAGATGGACCAACCGGTAAGGAAACTTCATGAGGAGTTCGACAAAGTGCTATATTAGCATGATCATGATGCCCTACTCATTGATGGTATGCAAAGGGCTTATGATACTTATACCTGGTAGGATAGTGAGTGGAGCAAGGGGAGCTTCACGTTAGACATGATGGCTTGGGACCCTTGTATTGAGGGATTCCTTCATGACAGGAGAGTGTAGACGTTAGGGATGATTTCGTGGCGCATTTTGGACCCTGACATAGTTTCCAGTAACAGTGGGAATCAAGGGCTAGAGAGGGTACTTGTTCAGGCATTGCCTGAGGACAAGTAATTTTTGGCGGGGAGGACTATAATATCCCCAATTTTGATTTTTCAAAGCTTATTGGGGAGGTACTAGGCATATCACAATTTTGTAGTTCGAGTTTTGGAGATCGTTTCGGCTTGAGGAGCTTGGGTGAAAAGGAAAGATTGCAGCTCATTGGAAGGTGGGGGCACAAGAGAGAGAAAAAGGAATGCGCAATTGTGGAGAAAGAGAGAGAAAAAGAAAGGGGTGAACTAGTGGAAAGTGTGGGCCACCAAGGGAGAGAGATGCGAATAATTATAAATAGAGCAAGAAGGATCTCATTTGAGACACCTTTGCTCATTTGAAAATTTAATAGTTCTCTTGAGATACTTAGCCAAGACAATTGTGTTGTAAAGCACAAGGAATTTCTGAGCGATAATTTCACCCTCATTTCGGAGAACTTCGAGAGTCTCCCTAGTGAGGCAATTTTGGAAGCTCAATTCAAAGTTCCCATTGGGTGTATTTTCAATTTATTTCAGCTGGTACGTTTTTCTTCCGGGGTGCATAAGTGGTTTGAATTGCTTATGAGGACATCAATTACAAAGGAGCAAATCACCGGTGGATTTGCAGGGGTTTTTTCCCCTAATTTTGCTGGAGATTTTGTGGTGATTAGAAGGGTTAAGTTGAGAGAATTCTTGGGGCCGAAATTATACATTTCTGGAAGTGTGCAAGGGCTAGAGGAATAGAGGTTGAGGAGAGATAAGGGTCGAAGATTGTAGGTATTCCTCAAGGGAGAATTTAGCCAAAGTTTGGAGAGATTTCCAGTGCTGTATTTGAGCTTAATTTAGCAGTATCAATTCTATGGAGCGTTTTCTTTCCAAATTGGGTTATTTTCACTTATTGGTGGTCACCGGGGGTTAGTGGATTCAGCCCAAAACCTTTATGTGGTTTTGTGGGTTTATTGAGAGGAGTCTCTAACTAATTTTATAGAATTTTCCAGGCGATATTCAAGCCTGAAATCCACATTTTTATAGCAAGGAGAAATGCTAATTAGTTTGGGAATTTGCATCATTTTTGGGTTTGATTTTGGCTTGGAGAGAGGCCAAACATTTTCTAGGTATTTTTGGGTTTGAGGAGAGGAGCTCACAGCTGTGATTTCAAAGCATTTCGGCATTATTTTGAGCTGAACGTCCAATTTAGTTCGACAATCCGTAGGAGATTTTCTGGGAAGAGCATATTATCAGTTTGAAGCCATCAAAAGTTGGGGCAGCGAGAATTCACCTCAGGTTTGCATAGTTTGCTTGGCAAGCCCAGATTCCATTGTTCTCTCATTTTATACTCAGATTTCCCCATATTAATAAAATGGCTCATATATTATGTTCATATCTAATGGTGTTCTAATTTGGATGCTTGATTTTATATTTTTCTTGTTATTCCTAGTTCATAGATCAATATTTACTGTTATTTTCCAATGAGGAATATTACAGAAATACACCTTAGTTGATCTGTCCAGATTGGTTTCTGTGTTGCAATGATACACCCTAGCTGATTAAAGGAGGGATTGCATCTCAAATCACTCATTTGTGCTTCATGTTGAAGGATAATGAGGGAGAAAATCAAATCCACTGACTAAGGCTTAACGTGGAGATCACAAGGAGAGATCAATCGGATCTCTCATAGGTGCATAATTCCTGGGGAACCAAGATTTAGGAGATTGAATTCAGTGCTTATTGAATACATCCTTGGAGGCCATAGCATCAAATTATTATCCATCCAAGCATGTAAAATCCTTGGACTTATCTTTAGGTTAAAGGGGTCTCTTATTAGCATATCAAAATTATATTTCATTTGTAGGTTGTAGTAGATAGTTGTAGGGGACGAGATCTATTCTTCTAAGGGTTGAATCTATATTATTTGTAGGTTGGGTAACATGAAAAAATTTCGAGGAGGAGTTGGCTATGGAAGGGGTCAAATTATAGATTTGAAATCAAGTTCCTGTAGCAGCAATTTAAATTGTGCATATCGAATACATCTCTTTGAGAATGAGTTGAAGGGTTTATATATGTTGTTGCATATACCCAATGTTATCATGTGCAGTGGAGGCCATGTATTCAATCTTCTTACCCTGCACTCGTGCTACTGGTTTGCTCCAACCATATTAATTTTGTTCTTTGAAAATAATGGTTTGGGGACCTCATCGCTATGCTCAATGATCCAATTGGATGTTGGATCAAAATATTTCATTTCAATCACCTCATCTCCAAAATGGCCTGGAACTCATTGTGCAAAATGCCAAAACCTTAGTGCAAAACACTCCTCCAAATCATATTCAAATAAATGTGAAAAATTCAATGTTCCATGGGGACGTGCCCACCAAGGTGGGGGACACGCTTCCTCGCTTCCCCATGCTCCCGGGATGGGGAAACATTTCCCCATGTCCCCTTTTTTGAGTAAACTTCGGGGGGGCTTTTTTCTGGTGACGAAAAGCGTCCTCATGCATCCCTCCAATTGTTTTTGCTAATAACGATTAAAATAATAAAAATAACAAATTTTGATATAATTAAAAAAATGAAAATAAAATTTAAAGGATAAATTAAAACTTTAAAACATAAGCATTCATATTTCTAATTCATTTCTTAATAACCCTACGATTTTAACTTGTCACCCGACATTTTCCTTCTACTACCGCTCGACATTTTACCCTGCCACCCAAGATTTTCCTGTTGTCCTTGCTGGACATTTTCCATCTGCAATTTGTTGTGATTCAGATTTATCATTGACCGGGGCCTGAAACATTTGGAGTTGCGATTTTCATTTTGTGACTTGAAGCTGCCAAATTGGAGCTACGATTTTCATTTTGTGACTTGGAGTCACCAGATTGGCGCTGTGATTTATTATTTAGTACTTTTTGAGAAATTTACTAGCATTTCACTACTTTCTATGTTTATTTTTAGTTTAGTATTCTATGGCTATTATAGACTTCAACATAATGTCATTGTCATATGATGAATTTACTTTCGATGTGCATTGTGTAATTTCAATTTTTCAATGATTAATTCAATTTAGATTTACCTTGCATAATAGCAATGCCCCTTGCCAGATGATGAATTTAGATGGAACATTGCATAATGTCAAATGATGGATTCAATTTAGTAATTTGCTTTTAAATTTTCAATTTTACATTGATTAATTCCGAAAAGTCAAATGTTAATTATGATTCATAATAGTCCAATACGAAATAATAATCATATTTAGATGTACATTTCATAATTATCAAGATTTACTATTTACTAACTTAGTTATTGACATATTGTTGGGATTTTATTTTTTATTTTATTAATATTTTTAATAATTTTATAATTTGTATGACTCTAACGTTCCCTCGTTTCCCCGAAATTTCGCTAAATTTTTGGGTTTCTTATATATGTCCCCCTTATGTGTATCCCCTCTCTCGTGTTTTCCCGTCCCGGAAACTCTGTGGCACATTGGAAAAAGTGGGGTGTTTGGCCTTTACATTTTTTCACAACATAAGGTCATTGTTTGACCTAGGTTGACCCATCAAATCCATTGAGTCTGACTAAGACTTGGTGGTTCTAGCTGAGTCATGCCTGAACTGACCCATTTTGTAATATCCCTTAGTATTATTTTCACTAAAATATTAGGAAATTTTCTTCAGAAAATTATATCATGAACTTCTATTCCAAAGACACCATAAAAATGTACAATTTCACATGCTAGAAATTGCCAGAAAATTAATTTAAACTTGCAATGTAAAACCCAAAATTAAATAAAACGTTGCAACTCTAACAATATTTTATTATTGGAATTCTTTGGAGGAAATTTACATGAATACTTTGAAGAGAAACTTAGGGAGTTAACTCCTAAAAATGCTTGCACATGACCTTCTTAACAATTCGACTTCATTGGGTATTTCAATCCCCCTTGGTATAGAAAATTACGACCCTCCTGTATAATGTAATTCAGCCCTTTGAGGTAACTATTAATTTGAAACTTCTTGATAATGCAATTTAACCCAAAAATTATAATCAATTTGACCCTCCGCTTGAAACAAAAATTCATCCTCTGGGAAATTGGTTAAGTGGATATTAATTCATCCCTGAGAAGAGTAAGTTGTTCTCTTTAGAAGAATTAGCAACTCACACTAGCGACTTGTCCCAAAAGCTGGATGAAATTGGCTCCTCAATTAATGGGAATTTGACCTACACAATATTGATGGAATTTAATTACTCGACCTCAAATAATTCACGCCCTGGATGGCTGACAATTCACACTAATAATTTGCCTAAAATTTCTTCCTCAAAAACCACAATAATTTGACCCTCTCACTCAGTCTTTTGATGCTCAATAACTCGATATTTTTCCCAAGACCGGTTCTCCCCTTGAGAGGTAAGTACTCTACCCTTGATAGCACAATGAATTTGGCCTTTGGAATAATATGGAAATTTGGCCTCTCTTTTGATGGAAGTTTGTCGTCCTTGTATGATTGATCACGTGAAAAATCAATGATCAACTAGG
The DNA here is from genome assembly GCA_000404065.3 of Pinus taeda. Lineage (NCBI taxonomy): Eukaryota > Viridiplantae > Streptophyta > Pinopsida > Pinales > Pinaceae > Pinus > Pinus taeda. Next base: position 6,526 of record APFE030936149.1, read on the forward strand.
GTGGTTTTACAACTACCAAAACCGATCGCCTCGAGCTAGGGTATATATCTTAGCACTGAAACTAGGAAGAAACAAGGGTATCTCCCTTTCCAAGTAGTTTATCATGCTTCTAAGGATTGGAAAGAGATATTACAATCCTCCCTTCTAAAATTTTCTTTTCCTTAAGCAACTGCAACACTTGTTCACCTTCTCATGTAGCATCTTTGATTGGCAATCCCTTCCTTCAAATTAAATACTTTTAGATGACTCTACTCATTAACTTCCTTTCCTTTATTTCCATGATCTCCTTTGGAGAGAGAACCAATTTCCCTTCCTCGTCAAGTGGAGGAAGCTCTATTGAGGCCTTGACCTGCTATCCAAGCACATTTTTAAGGCAAGATACATGGAAAACCTTGTGAATCTTGCTTTCTTATTGCAACTCTAATTCATAAACAACCTCCCCAATCTTCACGATCACCTTGTAAGTTCCATATAATCATGGCCTTAATTTCTCATAACCACTCTTCTTAAAGGATGATTTCATATATGGTTGAAGTCTTAGGAAAAATGATCCCCCTCTTGGAATTTTTTCTCTACCTTATAGCAACTTGCATACATCTTCTGTTGATTTTGGGCTACTTGTAGGTTCTCCTTGAGGATTCTAAGGATATCTTGACTCTCTTGCAACCAATCCCTGGCTATTGGTGCCCAGTTGTCTCTTAGTGCTATCTCTATGAATGTGGGAGCATCCTATCCATACAATGCCCTAGAAGGAGTCATACCCAAGTGAAACCACCCAACCAAAGTTTTCCACTACCCAACCACATAGTTTCCTAAATATTCTTCGACCCACTTGTTGATAATTTATGTCTGGCCATTTATTTGAGGATGATAAATAATACTCGGAGTCAGCTTCATGCTGGCTAAACTAAATAGATCCTACCAAAATGCACTAAGGAATTTGCTATCTCTGTCACTGACAATGTGTTTGGGGATCTTGTGCAATCTGGAGACCTCTTGAAAAAAATTCCATGCCACCTGTGTTGTTGAGAAGTTGGAAGACATGGCCATGAAATGGGAAAATTTTGTTAACCTATCCACCACCACGAAGATATAATCTCTCCCTTACACCTTTGAAAACCTTGTGATGAAATCCGTCGAAATTTTTTCCCATTTTTGATCTGGTATCAACAGTGGTTGTAGTAGTCCTTTTGGATCAGTTTGATCTGTTTCATTTTGTTGGCAAGTGGCACATTCTACTGGATGTCTCCAAACATTCCCCTTGAGGCCCTTCTATGTAAATCTCTCTCGCACTTACTTATATGATTTGAATACTTCTTGGTGTTTGACCAGAGTGAGTCATGAATGGACCTCATGATCCTCTCCTTGAGTTGTGACTTAGGGACCAAGAATATCCTTCCTTTGTAATAGATAATGTCGTTTGCGTCCCTGTATCTATCATCCTGAATTACTCCATCCATCAGCTCAAATGTGAACTTATTCTTTGAGCACTACATTGGTAGAAGTGCCCTCCAGTCACTACTGATATCCATGAGAGAACAAGATGCTAGTATCTTAGAGAGAGCATCGATCACCACATTCTTCTCCCCCTTCACATACTTTATGTCTAAGTCATAGGCCTAGATTCTTCTGAACCATTTTTGCTGCCTCTCGTTGATATATTTTTCCTCTAAAAAGTACCTTCGGTTGTTGTGATTTTTCTTGACCACAAATCTTCCTCCCACCAAGTATTGTCTGAACTTTTTGAGTGCACACATTATGGCCAACATCTCCTTATCATATATCAAGTAGAGCCTCTCTGGCTCCCTTAGCTTTCAACTCTCAAAAGCTATTGGATGCTTGTCCTACATCAATACAACTCTGATGGCTTCCCCTAAGGCATCACATTCTAAAACAAAGGGCCGTGAGAAGTCTAGAAGTGTGAGAATGGGACAGGAACTCATACCTCCCTGTACCTTTCAAAAGTACGATGTGCTTCTTTTGTCCATCTAAAAGACCATTTCTTTGTCAAATATGTCAAGGGTGCCACCATCTAAGAATGTCCTTTGACAAATTGCTGATAATAATTGCATATTCCCATGAACCTTTTGAACTCCATGTGGACTTGAAATCCTCCTACGTTGATGATGTTACCAAGGTATAAAATATTCTCCATTCCAAGTTTTCATCTAGACTCCTTGGAAAAGAGTGATTTCTCCTCTAATGTACTTAACACCTCATCTAAGTGCCCCAAGTGCTCCTCCGAGGTTTTGAAGCAAATGAGAATATCATCAAAGAAACTAGCAAAAACTTCTATACCCACATCTTCAATACATGATTCATACAACTGGAAGGTATTTGGTGCATTCATCATCCCGAATGGCATGTCGAGAAACTCATCATTTCCATCATAGAATTTGAAAGTTGTATTTTGCATGTCCTTCTCTCGAACCCTAATCTGATGATAACTCGACTTCAAAATGATTTTGGAAAAGTACAATTCTCCATGAAGCTCATCCAAGAGCTCATTGATCGTGGCATTGGGTATATATTCTTAATAATCTTCTTGTTGAGGGATTTTAAGTCTGTGCACATCCTCATCGTCCCATCATTATTTTTAACCAATACCACGAAGGATGTAAATGGATTGGTGTTGGGCCTTATGTGCCCCTATTCAACAATTCCTTAATGGTCTTCTCGATATCCTTAAATATTTTGGGGTGCCTATATGGTGTAGTGATGATTGGCTTGGATTCCTCATCTAGTTTTATAGTGTGCTCAAAACCCTTGTTTGGTGGTTTCCTAGATATATGTTGAGTAGTGCCTATCCCCATCTGATGCCTTGTGTTGTGTTATCATGTACTGTGTATCCCATGCTATGTCTCCATGGAGAAAAATAGCTTCCATCTTCTTAGTCATGACCACCCTTGGAGCACCAGTGGTCATTCCTTTTATATGCACCCTTTGTCCTTCTGGTGTGACCCAATCCATTTCCATGGTATGATAATCATTCCAATGCCTCCCTATGGAAATGAACCATTGTACACTTAGCACCATGTTTGTATCAACAAGATCTACCACATAGAAATCATTGACTTGGGTGTAATAACCCATCTTCAACTCCTTTTGAGGAACCATCCTCAAGCAAGCCATATTTCATCCTCCAACTACCTCTACTTCAAAAACCTCCAGTTCTTCTGTAGCTAAACTCTTACCTACCAGGGATGCATCTATAAAATTATGAGTGGATCCTTCATACTTGTTTCCCTTGTGTGACTCCCCTTACTCTAAAGGTGTTGTACTTAGGGACGCATGAGAGTTTGGCTATAGTAGATCGATTTGGTTTTCTCCTTGGTGGCTCTTCATCACTATTGCTACTACTATGATCCTTCTCCTATGTTGCTACCTATTCTTCCTCCTCTTCGTTGTCTAATATTACTTCTATATAATGGACCTTTCCCTTGCCCATGCATCTGTGTCTAAGGGCCCAAGGTTCTTTGCAATTGTAGCAAAGCTTCTTTCTTTTCAATTCATCCCTGATTTCTTCCATCCAATTTTTCATTGCCAGGGATTCTTCTCCTTATTCTTTTTTGGGGGAATGAATTTGGTTGGTGCTTTCTTGGGAATTGCATCTTTCATATCCCTGTTTCAAGCAATGGCGTCTTGAAGTGTACTAGGATTAAAATCCTTCACCCAATCGCATAGTGTATCTCTTAGCCCCTCCAAGAATAACATCACCAATTCATATTGGGATATATTCGTCACCATTATTACTAATATATGGAACTCCGTGATGTAGTTGTGTTCACTTAAGTCGTGTTACATCTTTAAAATATAGCTCCATATTTTTCTTGTTAAATCTTTGGATCAATCTATCAATAAACTCAAAATAGGAGTTGATGTTCGAATGCCTAATTGTTGGCAAACCATGATACCACCATTCATGCGCTTTGCCCTCCAAACATATTGTGGCATATTGGATTCCCTCCAATTCCCTCATGGCGTTACGTTGGAAATATGTATCTAGATTCTATACCCATGCTCTATTTTTGCCACTAGAAGTCCCACTAAAAGTTGGAATATTTATTTTTATTGCCTTCTTCAGAACATTGTTGTTCATCCACCAATTTATTCCTATGCTTGATGGCGCAGTAATCTTGGAGTGACATTTGTGCATGGAACTTTTCCCCTAATGCCTCGTACTCCCTCATATAGTCCATGAAACTTTCATCTCTCCATTGTTGGTTATCTACTAGTTCCTCTAATATTTTTTGCAACAATGTCCTTGATGTAGCTTTGTTTATTGATGGGGGAACTAGATTTGATGAATTACTGGCATCAACATGTTGATTTTCATTTCCTCCGAACAAGCTATAGTTTCTGTGTGAACCCTCTACCCCATTATTGGGTCGAATCCCATGAAGTCTAGCCATGGACTGAACTATACTTTTGATGGCCTGGGCCATCTCATTTTTCCTATGGCTATCTCCTGGGTCATCTTGTGTTGTCCTCGGGATATCTCCTACGTCATCTTGTGTTGTCCTTTGGTTATCTCTTGGGCTATCTCCTGCAACCCATTGGCTAAATCATTCAGGATGTGCTTGAGGCTTTCCCAGGGTTGATCTTCGTGGTCCCCCATTCCTTCTTCCTCCTCCTATTTCGGGTAAGGGCTCTCCTTTTCCTTCTTCTTCTTCCTATAAGTTATATACCCTTGATCCCTTGGAATCATTAACTGTGGAACCATTTTAAGATGGAAGGATGCTCAACCATGATACCATTGTAATATTCCTTATTATCATTTTCTTCAAAAAAATATATCATGAATTTCTATTCCAAAGACACCATAAAATTTGTACAATTTCACATACTAGAAATTGCCAGCAAATTAAATTAAAGTTGAGATGTAAAATCTAGAAATTAAATGAAATGCTACAACTCCAACATTATTTTATTACTGGAACTATTTGAAGGAAGTTTACATGAATACTTTGAAACAAAACCTGGGGAGTTAACTCCTAAAAATGCTTGCACCTAATCTTCTTGACAATTCAACTTCATTGGGTGTTTCAAACCCCTTGTTGTAGGCAATTTCGTCCCTCCTTGATAATGTAATTTGATCCTCTGAGGCAACAAGTAATCTTACAGCTCTATAAAATGCAATTCAACCCACAAATTCTAATCAATTTGGCCCTTCTCTTGAAACACAAATTCGTCCTCTAGGAAATTGGGCAACTGGAGATTAATTCAACCCTGAGAAATGCAACTTGGCCCTTCAAAACAATCAACAAGTCACACCAACAACTCATTCCATAAGCTAGATGAAACTCACTCCTTAATTAATGGAAATTTGGCCCATGCAATATTGATGGAATTTAATCACTTGGCCTCCAATAATTCACGCCTCTATTGGCTAGAAATTCAACAGTTAATTTTCTTGGAATATCAACCTCCAAAACGACAGTAATTCAACCCTCTCACTCGAAATTTTGATGCTCAATAACTCAATCATTTTCCCAAGATCGATTTGTCCCTTGAAAGGTAAGGAACCAATCCTTGCTGGCACAACGAACTCGGCCTCTAGAATAATATGGTAATTTGGCCTCTCTTATGATGGAAGTGCATCTTCCTCCTCATATGATTGATCACCTGCAAAAATCAATGATCAATTGGGGTTGCTTTACCACCACTAAAACCGACCATCACCTTCTAGGATGTATATCTCAACACCGAAACTCAGAAGAAACAAGGGTTTCTCCCTTTCACAATGAGTTTCTTGAGCTCTTGAAAATTCACTAGTAATTCTTCGCATGTCACTCCTTGAGTCTCCTTCTCCTTTTAATAATAATTTCCTCCTCCGTTAATCATGGGTGGTAAATAAAAATCATAGGTCACTTTATTTTTCACTAAAGTGTATTTTTCCACCTTTATTTATTTAATTATAATTTATTTTATTCTATTGACCTCCTTATTTTCTGCAAATAGCCCATGGGATCCAGGTAGACCATAACACCACCCTTTCATACTTTTAAGGATTGCAAAGGGACATCACACATTTCAACAATGGTTAAGGTCTACTTGGGGTGGACTCTATGTAGACTCTGATAGACGATGTGACTATGAAGAGACCCCTATTTTGAATTAATTTATCATCATGTGTTGAGGCATTGTCATTGTGTACTATGTGCCATACTTCCATTTATGTTGATTGCATGTACATATATGTATATATATTGTGTGTTGGAATAAGAGCTCCATGACAATTCGCATGTTTCTGCTTATAATGTTATGATTGTACTTCCTTTCTCTTATTTATGTTGAGTGCCAACATATTTTTTCTGATTAACTGTGTTATTATCCCTATTGCGGGAAGGTGATAACGCATTCGTTTAGGCATTGACCATAAATTAATCCCCTATTTGACTAAAAAACAAATGATAATGTATAAAGCTCACATTATAAAACCAAATTAATTTTTTTTTAATATTTTAGTTTTATTTATTTAACTCTTATTGTTTTACTAGCTTTCAATCTTATTTTGTAATGATGGTTTTACTGCCAGTCGTCTTAGTTTATAAAATCTAAACCACTGAATCGTGCACTTGCAGGACCTGAACCTTGGTGCAAAAACTCATGTGCCCTAACACATTTATTGCTCCCCACTGGTTATTGTTCTACTGGGCTCTGTGGAGCCCTATTTGACACAGATAGATTGTGATCAATGTGATGACTATCATATTCAAAAATAAATAGCAAGATGTAATAGCGGATGTATAGGTAACCGGTTTTATTTTTCATCCCTGCCTGCCTTGTCATCGAAAAAGGATGGCAATAAAGTGTACTTGCATTCCCATAGTCGCAGAGGATGTTGTACGACCACTGCAAATCACTAAACCAAAGAAGATTTGCTCAACTCCACGATGAAATATATGATAAAGTGGACTCACCTTAATCTCGTTTGGCCAATATCTACATTTATTGAATTCTAATATCATGGGTTTCATGGATTCATCATCTCCTCAATATTTGGTAACAAAATAAATTTAGGTGGCCAAACAATTCAAGCGCGCACAAGAAAACGGTTTTTAGCCAATACAATATAAGTAATTGCCTACGTGCTCTACAATGTATTTCACTTTATAGATTGATGATGTGTCAGAAAAATATCGGAAACTTTTCATCCCAACCAAAAGTGGGCGTTAATGTTTTTATGTTCTATGTCTGCTACCCTAAGGAATCTCTCTCTTCTTTGTATCATGGTTGCAGGTAAACCTTGTTATTTATTATATATCTGAATCACTTGGCATGTGTAACATCCCAATTAGCGGACATGCCTATGGACCTCAACCTCTCTATGTAATTTACCCAATCCAATTTTGTTTTAAGCCACGTGGAAATTGAATGAATGTCATTGAAATCTTAAAATCTGGTAATGACAAGTGGTGTTCGTTGATTATACTTTTTAAATATATTAACCCACTTTTCCAAACAAATGAGTAATACAGATCTTCAATCAAATGTTTTTAAGACACGTATGACAAGTTGTGTTACGAGTTTAGGTTTGTAGATATATTAACAGCTTCTTATCACTATACTTACTCTTCAGTGATTTCTTAATCTTAAGCCAACTACATCGACTTAACGTTCCTTTTTGTAATCCCAACAGACCCATTATACATTTATAGGATAATATTAAATATATAAAAGAATGAAACATATAACTATTATATATATATAAAGCACTGTATTTAAGTTGCAAATTTAAATATTAAACAGTGAATGCACGTTCTTATACATTTAAAATATTAAATTTACTTGGATGTTGTCTTTTAAAAACTTTATTATAATTTTTTTTAATAAAATTTTTTAAGTCACACTTACCTTGTATATTACATATCTGATATATAATGTAAGTTTTAAGTTTTATTTGATTTCGATAGAACTAATATTTACAAACAACTAAATACATGTTATGAATTTTTCTAAAGGAAAAACAAGAAATAACGTAAACCTTATAATGGGGAAGATTTAATAAGAGAGGAAGATTAAGTAATATTTTTATATTTAATTTAAGAAAATAAAACAAAATCTATAGGTCAAACTCTGAAACAAATCTTTAAATCCATTAAGTACAAAGCCAAGGTTGTACATGTTATAATATGAGCTAGAACTTGTTATTTGTTTCAATAACATTTTTTTAAATACGTACCTCACTAGCAAATGAAATACATCCCTTTTCCACGCAAAAATACCCTAAATAAGTGACAGGGATTAGCTACTTTGTAGCGCTTGTTGTCATAACAAATTATTAAATTTGGGTTGATTCAGTCTCAACATGTAGTTCAAAATGGCCCAGACACACTGAATTTTTGTTTGTAACCTTAATGAAAATGCAAATAGAAAATGACACTATGTAGATATTCAAGCTAGGTAACAGATAAATTCAATTCCTTACAAATTCTCAAGCAGTGTTCCATAAAAACTGGTTTCAGGAATATATTCCATTTATACATGCTCGAATAAACTCTACAATGAAAGAGCATCGTATTAATGATAAAATCACCTATTTGTAAATTTGCAATCTAAGTACGAGATCGTTATGTTTCGATAACCTATTAACTGTAAAAACAGAATATGAAACTAATTACATATTGTACAATAGAAATCCCAAAGGATTAGTTAACATTCCCCCCTTAATCCGAAGGGACATCTAACATGTCGAGTAACATTCTTAACTTTTCAAACTTTTCACGTCCAAGTGCCTTTGTAAATATGTCTGTGATATGCTCTGAAGTAGGACAATGTGTCAGATGAATAACTTTGGCCTCTACATAATGTCGAATCATGTGATATTTGGCTTTAATATGCTTGCTTCGATCATGAAACTTTTGATTCTTGGCTAAATGAATTGCAAAATAGTTGTCAATAAGTAGTGGAGCTGAAGCCTTTTGTTTCTCCTACAAATATTCAAGTATTTTGCGAAGCCAAATGAATTATTTTGTAGCTTGAGCTGCTGCAACATATTCGGCTTCAGTGATATAATCAATAGGAACATATTGCTTGTGTGATCTCCAATTGATAGTTGTTGATCCAAGACTCATCAAATAACCATATGTAGAGACTCGATTCTCCTTATCTCCATCAAAATCAAAAGTTGAATAGTCGGTAAGATTTGGAATATTTGATGTCATATGTTTGTGATTCAGGGCCAACCCTGCAAACCCAGGATTTCTAAATACCATGCATATAAAAATGCATTTCAGCATTTTTCCAAATAAAAACCTCAATACCTGGCAAATTCAACTCACACACTACTATTTGCATGCGGAAGCTTTTCAATATATGGTTTAAAATCATAATAAATTGTGTGGAAACTCCATCGCTCTCAGCCTCCACATTAACAGTACATTGAATCCCAACGCATCCCCCTTTAATTCAACACTCTTTAACTCACATACCTGTAACCTTTGCGCTACCATTCAGATCTTCGACTAGATGCAATCAACTAAGTTTCGATCGCTGCTTCCTTCTCTGTATGCAACCTGATGTTTGGATTAATCAATAAGTCGATTAATGAAATTTAATTCAGCTCAGAATTCCCATAGCTCCTGCAAACTCTGTTTCTCAATTCAACATTGTCACTCCTGCAAACACTCTTTTCCTGATATCGATTTCACATATTGAGCATGTTAAATAATCAACATTGAGTTATCGATTATCATGTACTGGATTTTAACACAAATCAATGTCAATTTCTTTACAAACAAATCATTCCTTTACGTGGTAGCATGGATCGGATACGAATCAATCTTCCACAATCAGAACCGTGTTTCTTCCAGCATGAATCACAGTCGGAACTCTCGGTTTCCATTGAGAGAATGACGCAGTGATAAATTCAATATGGGTTTTAGAGAATCAACATTCGTTAATTCCGTCAGTCTCTAAGCTGAATTCAGTTTTTATGGCTTCAACACCCTAAGTCAATAGCGATAAATGCAATTGATTCACTATCTATTATGTTGAGTAACACAAGCTTTTATAAGTAACCAACAAGCCCGACAGACAGAGCTTTATGCACGGGTTTTAACACCAAACTGCGGCCCAAATACATTGGAAAATACCCACTCATGCCAAGATTCAACATTCATAACAATCAACGATTATGTATTTTAGGTTTCACACAGATTCGATGTAATTTCAAGCACATCGAGTTACTCTTCCTCGTATCCAACTTCAACAACATGATTCATAATCCCATTGATCTTATTCATTGAAACACAAACTCAATAAAGGTGTAAACTCCACAAATCAAATTCTGCATAAATATACAGTACTTACATAATAGCCTCCTTACTTGACCTGATTTCCCAATTGTTGGCCCTTTTACAATCTGCCCGAAGGCTTCCAAATAGAAACTCTTGCCCTCTACTCACACTCTCCCTCTCAATCTCACCCTCTCAACGCCTTTGAGGCTTGATAATTTATACAAATTAATTAAACCAATTTAGGTTCAAATCCCTTTAATCACTTAACAAAGTCCTCGAATATCTCAACACCCCTACAATCTATATTTTATCCCTAAAATCTTGAAACTAAATCTAACTTAGGTTCTTAATTAATTCTTAAATATCTCAAGTCTAATTTCTCTCATGTTTTCCACTTATTTGGAAACATTAACAAATCCTCCCATATAATTAATTAAAAACTCTCAAAATCCCATTAATATTTACATAAAATTAATATTTCCTCATAAACATAAGACCCCTTAGTTTAAATAAAATACAAAGTATTTTTCGAGTCTAATGTTCCTGCATCAGCTTGAGTTCCTTTCAAATACTTGAGCACTCACTTTAGTACATTCCAATGACCTTCACATGGCTGATGCATGAACCTGGAAAGTATCCCTATAGCAAACGCTATGTCATGTCAAGTAGTAGTTAGAAAATTCAAACTTTCAACAAGTTTCATGTACTTTGTTGGATCTTCAAACATACTTCCTTCAATGGAAGTAAGTTTCAAATTTTTCTCCATAGGAGTAGCGACCGGATTACAATACTGCATCCCAAATATGTCCAATATACTTTTTTTTAGAAAAGAGAATGTATTTGGGTTTTTGATCAACTTCAATCCATAAATAATAATGTAATAAACCCAAATCTGTCATGTCAAAAAATTTCAATAATTCTCTTTTAAGGGGCGCTATATAGTCATTGTCACCTTTGATCATCAAATAATCTAAATACACAACCAAATATACCACTGACTTTCCAATCTTCCTAACAAGAAGAGCTACATCATCTAGATCAAATAACTTATCATTCAACTTGAGAAGTTGTTCAGTTATTTTTTCATACCATGCACAAGATGCTTGTTTCAGTCCATACAAAGCCTTAACCAATTTACATACCCTTTTCTCTTTGCCTCTGACAACAAAACCTTCGGGTTGAAACATATAAACATCCTCATTCAAATCACCATTCAAAAAGGTTGTTTTAACATCCATATGGTGTATCTTCCAGCTATTCTAAGCTACAAGAGAAAATAGAGTTCTAATCGTGCCCCATTTTGTTGTATGAGAAAATGTCTTTATGTAGTCAACATCTTCCTTTTGAGCGTAGCCTTTTTCTACAAGTCTTGCCTTGTATTTATCAAGTGAACCATCTACCTTGTATTTTATTTTATACATCCATTTGCAACTAATAGGTTTGATACATGCAAGAGGATCCACTAAACTCCAAGTTCCATTCTTAATAAGTGCATTATGTTCCTTTTTCATTGCATCCTTCCATTCATCACAATTAGCACCTTCTTCAAAACAATTGCGTTCACTAATTGTAGAATGATTAAATTCACGGTCATGAGAAATATTACCAGAATCACCTTTAGAAGAACTTCCTATTTCAAAATCATCATATTTGCTTGGAAATTTTCGAGCACATGTGGATCTTCGTAAAGGTTGTTGAAATGGCTGTGATGGTTGCTCATCCTGAAGTACAAGTTCTTCAGGAACAATTTTTGGACCTGCAGAAACAACACTATCCTGCAAAATTTCTTCAGGAGTAACATCCTCATCATTCTCATGAGTTAAAGATAAAAAACCACACACTGATCAAGAATAGGAACCCCCCCTTCAGTATGTGGAACATCATTGTCAGATTTAAAATAGAACTTTTTAAATGCAAATTTCTCCAAATGAGTTAGTTTCCTACCAACAATGGAATTATCTTTATCTAATTCAACAAAAATAGCATATATGGAAAGAATGAACTTCTTATTTTCTTCATCATACAACCTGTATGCTTTGGAAGTATTAGAATAACCCAAAAATATACATTTTCGACTTCTTGCATCTAATTTATTTCGTTGTTGCTTAGGAATCAAAGCATAACATTTTGATCCAAAAACTCTGAAATGTTGAACGATTGGGAGTCGATCATACCAAAGTTCATAAGGAGTCCTTTTGTTAATAACAAAAGAAGGACAACGATTTCTAATATAAGTTGTACAAAGAATTGTTTCACCCCAAAACATCAATTTCACATTCTTAAAAAACATCATAGATCTAATCATATTAAGCAAAGTTCTATTCATTCGTTCTACAATGCCATTCTATTGTGGATTATAAGGTATGGTAGTTTTATGTTTGATTCCATTGTCCTTCAAATATTGTTCAAAGGCATGAGAAGTATACTCGCCATTGTTACCAATTTTGAGAATGCCTATATTCTGTTGAGTTTCATTTTTAATCATCAAATGAAAAGTTTTAAAAACTTCAAGCACTTATGACTTATCCTTCAACAAATACACCCAACACATTCTCGAGTAATCATCAATAAATGTCAACACATATTTATTTCCAATTGCAGTTGCAACAAGCATAGTTCCACATTAATATGAATGTATGAGATCTAATTTTTGTGAAGATATGAAAGAAGAACTATGAAAAGGCTATTTACAATGTTTTCCCAAAATACAAACATCACAAGGTGTAATATTTCTTGGAACTATAGGAAGACCTTTAATACCCTACATTTTCATCATTCTAATACTGCCATAATTGATGTGAGAAAATCGAGCATACCACAATAAGTTGGGAGACAGGATATCACTTTGTTGCGCCAAAAGAGCATAAATTTCATGAGAAGTATTAGATGAACTAACATTTAATTTTAAAAGCATACCTTCTTCCACATCGGTCATAATAACTGCATGATCAGATGCTCTTTGTATCTCGATGATGCCATCAAATATATGAATAGAATGCCCATATTGCCGAATATGGATAAGAGACATCAAATTTCGCTGAAATTGTGAAATATAAAGTACATCATGTAGAACACAATCTGCAAGATTCAATATCTTCAAACGAATAGACCCAATGCCAGATGGTTTAATTTGAGACTTGTCAGCAAAGTAAATAACACTATCAATATCATCACTGAAAGTTTCAGAAAAAATCTCGCCTAAATACCATATGACAAGTGGCTCCTAAATCCAAAATCCAACTACCTCGCCATGAAGAAAATGTAGTGTTGAAAACATCATTAATATTAAAATTACATTGAACAATAATGTCATGTGCAAACTCTAATGATTTTCCCTTATCTGGTCGTGGTTGATCTTTCTTTTCATTCAACTATTCTCTCCTTTCACTTACAGTTAGCAGTAGTATGACCAGTTTTACCACATCTAAAACATTTTATAGTTGGTCTATCATTAAAATTCCTTTGTTTTCTATCATTTTGTTGTCTGTCTCCCTAATTACTTTTCCCCTTTGCCTCTATAATTTCTCCTACCACGGCCTCTACTACTTTTATCACCTCTAGAAGTTTCAGCATGAGACTTCTTATCCTTTTGTGCAAAGCACAAAGTTTCTACATTACAGTTAGATGGAGCCTCTTTCTTCCCAAAGGCCTTTTCTCTCTCAACTATTTTGTTTACAAGTTTATCAAATGTAATATCTTTTAATTTCCCAGTAGCTTAGAGAGATTCCAAATAGTGTGAATAGACAAGGTGAAGGACTTTTATAAAAGTTGTAAGTTGTAAAACGACTTCAATTCCAGTGGCTTTTATATCATGAAAAATGGCTTTTATTTTAGAAGAAACCTTCAATGGATCATTATCTTTCATCTCCAAATTGAACAATTTCAACAACAACTGAATAATGATGAGTTCTGAGTGTGAATCATATAGTTCTTTCAACTTCTTTAATGCTTTGAACGTAGTATCACAAGAAATGATATATTGACTTACCTCTTCTATCATCGATCCAGTTATTAATGCATATACCTTGTTGTCCTTTGTCTCCCAAATTGCATGTTGATTCTTGTTATCAGTTGGCTCCGGTGCAATTTATTTTCTGTCATTATCCTTTTTACCTTGACAAACTTTCCACAAATCGTTAAAAACAATGGCACTTTTAAGCTTTCTAAAACACTCTTGATAATTTTCTTTTCCATTAAGAACAACTCCAACTATGGAAACTATTGATGTCATAATTGTTTGGCAGCGAAATAAATTCTTCAAACAAATCCTTTTCAAATTTTCAAATATGTGGCCCCGATTGGGGTGCGTGCCAACAGAGTAGCACTTTAATTCAAGGTTAATGGTGTGTACTACAACATATAGAACTACTGCCCCCACACGCTCGATGCGATGGGTGCGATGGCCCCTAGCATGATGGCAATAATTGCATATGGGATAGGTGGCAGCGGGAGGAAGGGATGTATTGGGTTTTATATTTGCTCCGGAGAGAAGGTTGGTGATTATCAGAGTGACTGTGGACAAGGAGACTGGTGCGACAAGCTGGTTCTTTGGCGCAATGAGCAGCAACACTTCCATCAACTGCACGCGAAGGATTACGATTATGTTATCAATTATCTCTCTGCTCCCATAATGTTGACCTGCTTCGGGTTTCGTTTGAGGGAGAGGGAAGGAATTGTAGGGGAGGAGTGTAAAATTAAGGGGCACTAGGGAGCTGGCTGGTGGCATATGTAGGTCTTTTCTTTTGTCTCTGGCACCCGATAGGCACCCTCTCCATTTCGCTTTGCTTTGAGATTCTCCTTTCCCGTATGGGAATTTTGATGGTGTTGTGTAGAGGGATTAGTGTGGATGCATGTAGGTGTGTCATGGGTAAAGATGGGGGGTTGGGCCATGGGGTTAGCGTTGGATAGTTCACCTACAATTTTTGAGGTAACCCCTGCATTATGTCCATGCGCAGTCGAAGGGGGGTTTGTAGAAACCCAAGAATGAGGGAGAAGAATGAGACCCACTGGGGGTGGGAAATATGGCAAGGAATTGGAATTAGCTATGGAAGGTGCCCTGGCAATGATAGCGTCATGGGGCTCAAGGATGGGTGGATGCTTGGGTTGGGTCCTCCTTTTGAGTATTGGGTGGATAACAAAGGGTATGCTAGCCAGGGTAGGCTGATAGCCTGTACGCGATTGCACCTCTCAACCTGGGACTAGGGAGACAATGCATGTTGGACTGCTGCTAAGAGGAGGCGTCTGTGGTGAAGTGAAACCTCTGGTGCAGGTCTTGGTCCGGTCCTCCCTGGGGAAACCGCCCATGACCTTGAAGGGAAAGGCATTTCAATTGATAGGGGGGGTATGATGCTGGTTGGTCGGAGCGTTGCAATCCTACCACCTGTGTGCATGAACCCTGTTGTAATATATTGAAATGTAATTGGAATGCAGTTTATTGCACTATATAGGATTGGGCTAGAGAGACCATGGCACCTCCTGCAAAAACCAAAGGCCGCAGCGAGAAGCCTCATGTGACCAGGAAAGACACAGAACCGGGTTCGTCAGATGGCCGAAGAGGAAGGAAGTCTGTCGAAAGGTTAATTAGTGAAGTGGAAGTTGCTTACCGAGAGGGAACTAATGACGAAATTCACAAGTTATTAGATGATTGGGAAGAAGAAGTGAAGCAAGAGAGTGAGAAGGACACAAAACTAGAGGATTGGAGAGTCCTCGTCGTGAATTCTAGAAATACAAGAGGCAGAATCACTTAATTCGAGGAAACCCTCTGCCTTTATTGGTCGACGAAAAGCTTGTTAGGTAAGGCAATGGAACAAATTTCGGTTGGCATGGATGTTACTGTCCAAGGCTTGCTAAATTAAAAGCATGAATTCCAGAAGGTGCAATTCCAACTTCACAAAAAGGACGTTTTACTAAGCCCAATTGAGAGGCACTTGTCTTGTATCTTGGTCCAGACAAAGTTATCAGGTATAAACACTAAGGGTCCAACACCGATGCAATCAACATCTGCTGAACAACATGACTAGATAGCCTACTTTCTGATGTTCTTGTTTATATAAGCGGATGGCTTTTAAATTTATTTATGAAATTATATATGTATGTAGACCTCTAGAGTGTAGACAAGAATTTGAGACTTATATAGCTTGGATAGAGAGACTTAAGATTTTTTCTACTAGATGACATACAATGTGGATAGGTGGCCAACAAACTTGGTTTCCCATTGGGCAAGTTGAGGCCACCTAACCAAATCTATGTAGTGTAAATTTGCTCTATAATCAATGAAAAAAGAGGATCTACCAAGCTTAACAAAAAAAAAAAAAA
>APFE030936149.1:23552-36773 GCA_000404065.3 Pinus taeda
TTTAACTCCAAGTTAATTAATTTTAGAATTAGTCACTTTTACTTTTACTTTTTCATTTCACCCTTCTTTAACCATTTTCTTTTTCCTAAATATAACTAATAAAAGAAATGAGAAATATTTTCCTTTGACCTATTTGGTTATGCCTACTTCCACAAAAAGATGATGTTTCTGGAAGTAATGTAAAATATATATAGGAAATTTATTTACCTTTCTCGTGGTCTCGTATTCTAGAAAATGTCTTCATATTCATTTAAAAAATTCTTGTCAAACAATTCTGTAAATCTTTTTTTACTTTCACTTTCATGAACCTTGAAGCATTCTCTACTTTCCAGTAAAGTTTATTTCAAATCAAAACAAACTTGGAATATTTCCACCACTTTTAACTCCAAGTTAATTAATTTTAGAATTAGCCACTTTTACTTTTACTTTCTCATTTCATCTTTCTTTAACAAAATTTTTTTCTTAAATCTAATTGATAAAAGAAATGAGAAATATTTTACTTTGAACTTTGTGGCTCCGCCTACTTCCACACAAAATGTTGTTTCTGAAAGTAATATAAAATATATAGGAAATGTATTCACATTACTCATGGTCTCATATTCTAGAAAATGTCTCCATATTCATTTAATTTTTACAAATCCTTGTCAAAAATTATGTAAATCTTTTTTTAATTTCACTTTCATGAACCTCGAAGCATCCTCTACTTTCCAATGATATGTGGATTAAAATCAAATGCCACATATGGAAGAAGAAAAAAAAATCACTAAAAATAATTAATAATTCACTTTAAAAAAATGCTTCAAATCTTCGCTAATAATTCACTTCCCAAAAGCTTCACTAATAATCAATAAACTTCAATTCACTTCTAAGAAGCTTCGCTAATAATTAATAAACTTCAAACCAACCTCTCCTTAAAAACAAACTCAGTTGGCATGGAGTTTATAAACAACTTAATTCACTTCCCAAAAGCTTCACTAATAATCAATAAACTTCAATTCACTTCTAAGAAGCTTCGCTAATAATTAATAAACTTCAAACCAACCTCTCCTTAAAAACAAACTCAGTTGGCATGGAGTTTATAAACAACTTAATCTGGGCTCTCAGACCACCACTGTACAAGCCCAAATAAACTCCACAATGAAAAAGTATTGTATTAATGATAAAATCACTAAATTATACATGTGCAATCTAGGTATGAAACAGTCAGTAACTTATTAACTGTAAAAACGGAATATGAAACTAATTACATATTATATAATAACGATCACCACTGTACAAGCCCAAATAAACTCCACAATGAAAAAGTATTGTATTAATGATAAAATCACTTAATTATACATGTGCAATCTAGGTATGAAACAGTCAATAACTTATTAACTGTAAAAACAGAATATGAAACTAATTACATATTATATATTATATAATAACGATCCAGAAAATTAACACCATTATAATGCTTTTCTTGCAACTATTAATAGGTGATGACATAGTTTTTTCTTTTCTCAATAATGAATCAAAGTTGGATTGTCATTCTGCCCAATTCCATGAGGTTTAAACCATGCAGGGGAGTCTTTGTCTTTCTCCTTTGTTAATTTATAATTCGATGCATTGATGTCACCATATCCTACAATACCATAATAGATCCCCGTCGCAGTACCAGGTGGCCCATGGCCATTAATTTTGCATAGCAAAATTCACTCCATTGATTGCTCTTTTGCAGACAACATATTAATATCATTCCTTGCATTTGAAATTGTCTGCCGGGTTTGACTCTACGCTCTCTACAACTCATGGTGATACCCTACCAGGGCAAAGAAATTCATAAATTTCTGAAAGCTTTTAAAGATTCTTATGATGTTTAATTTTTACCTGTTATCACCTTTTCATCATAGTAATTTTGACAAACATGGGACTCTTTAAGGCTTAAGCCTCATCAACTACATATCAAATCTCACAAGGTGATTTGTAGCTTATGTGCTTTCTTTCTAATTTTAGCTTATGATAAATCTAGAATGAAGATCCTTTAACCAATAGCTCATGTCATTTTCAATCCTATAGATTTCTTTGTCTCTGTTCAGAAATTTAATTTCTTCTCTTCATTCCTTTCTATACCTACAAGCACAACTAAGTAAATTAATCACTTGGTAGGTGCCACTTTGGATCTCTATAATTTTGAAGTATGCTTTTACTGTACTATGCCTTCAGGATTTTTGAGATATCCTTTGAGTCTCCAGTGGTGACATTTATGATTATAGTGCAAGAATCCAATGCTTATGGATATGCAATGGATGACACGCACATGGTTAGATGTATGAAAATTATAAAATAAATTTATATGAGGATCACCATCCAGGAATATAAAAATTCTTGATGCTTATGGCTATGTAGGAATATATCACAAACTTTATTTGTAGATTGTGCAATAAATTTCTTAACTGCTATAATGTGTATTAGGTGCCTTGGTCGTCTAGTAGCTTTGATGGTTTTGTGTTTGTACTATTTTAATTAGTATACCTTGTATGCTAGTGCCACACTATGTTGGCTGTATGCTTCCTGCAAATTGGAAGGCTCAGAGAAATCATAGCCAACACAGATAACAAAAACCCAAATCTCTTTTTTCATAGGCAGGTTATGATTTAAACAAGAATAACAAAATACATACAATCTGGTGTCTTTGATGGACTCAAAATATGGAATAAGAATAGTCAAAACACACACACTAAATTAAAAAGAAAAAATATTACTACAAATTAAAAAAAAAAATGATAAGATATCCTCATATTGAAAACGTTTCAATCACATAATGAAAGCTTGAAATAATAGAGAGTCTAAATTTACTAATTGCAATAAAATGTTCGAAACGTGATTAGGAGTGTATATATCATTGCTTTTACCATCTGGAAATCATGATGTAATTCTTTGAAGTTTCAATCCTGTAAAAGTCGGTTTGTTGTTATGGACAATAACCTCTTTTGCTTTGCTTCCAAGGAGATTGAGCACTAAAATTCCAAGTGTGTTCTCCTATGTTTTGTTTGAACATCAGACTGGGCACTAAAATCATTCATTGTGTGCTAACAAAGTCGAGCAACAAAGGTTTTAGAAGCATTAGTTGCAGGTTGAGCAGTAAGTCACTCAATAGAATGGTTAAGAGAAAGTTGAGCAATAAAATGAGGCACCAACCGCATGCATTATAAAAAATGATCAAAAAACTATTTGCACCAATTAAAAATTTGTAAAATCTCATCAATTTTGGAGTTTGGTTAATGCTTTTTGACTTACCCAAACGTTCCATATTGAAGGGAAAAACACTGCAATTCAGTTAATTGTTCATTGCTTATTGTCCCTTGTTGAATTTGCACTACACCCAAGTGTGTTGTGGCTTGAGCTTCACTGGTACCCGATGTCAAGCTGCAATTTTTTCTACTAAATGATAGTATGTTGATGCAATGGCAATCACAATTCAGGCCGCAAACTCTAGCTAGGATACCGAGTGATGCAAACATGTGGCCTGTAAATCAGAGTGCACACAACAAACAACAAGAAGCAACTAAAATTTAAACTTAACACAACAGAAACACACACGACAATAATTCTCTTATCTTTATAAAAATCGTTTATAATGTGTCTAGAAACTTATTGCATCAATCAGCATGGCCAATTCTGCACTCTACACTTTGTCTCACACTTCTTAGTAGCCAAGAGCCTCTAACACGTGCTACAACACTCAGATGCCAAAAACTGTAATTACATGAAACTTCCAGGTATTTAAACCATGTGGTCTTGAATAAAGTCCAAAAAGCCTCAAGTTGAAGCACTCCATTGTCAGAAATAGACCAAATGCTTGACATAATTGATATTTCTTTTCACTTCAATGCTTTTCAATAAACCACATTGGACATTACTTATTTAAATGAATAATTTCCTTTTTTTTTCTGATAAAACCTTGTGGAAATTTAAAATATCCCTAAGGAAAATTGACAACGATAAACAAAGCATGTATAGCAAAACCGACACAAATTTACACACAATATTAAACACTCGGAAAAACTCCAAAATCTGTGCAGAGCTGAGCCATTTTATTATGATACAAAAAGGGTAAAATGTGAGATTGGAATGTATGCACCTAAGCTTGCCCAAGGCAAGCTAACGAGACCCAGGGGATCAAATCAGCTGCTCAACCACTAGGAACTGTCCCCCACAAAAGCTCTGCACTGGCCCCAGAAAACTGTACTGCTGGCTGCAAGAAATGGCTGCTAGGACCTCCTCCAGTGCTCATAAAATTCTGGGAAATTAATCTCGATCTTTCCACCAATAACCCACCAAAACCTAGAAATGGTTTGGCCAAATGTTGACCTTCGAAATTCAGCCCAATTTCCACCCACTCCTCCAGTTGTTGGAAATCTTGACCCACTTAAAAATATCACTGTAGATGGTCACCCAAAATGGCTACAATATTAAGTAATTTCCCCTCTGGAAATACCCCACAAGCCTCAACCCTCAATTCCTCTCTCTCCAAGCTCCCATGTGTGGCATGACAGTACCACTACGCAAATCTGTGATGCAGGAAAGTGTTCCCTCTGCAAATAGAGGCAACCCCTTTAGCCCTAGAGTGGGTCTAGTCATAACAAAGACAGATCAACAATTGATTTCCTTAAACAGTCATTGTTGGAGGCCTACCTCAACCGGTGGTCGATAAAGTTTCGTTGCACTGCTCCAGCTTCCGCTTCCTTCTCCTCAATGAGTGATTAACCTGAAGTAATACAAAGAAAACACAACATAGCATGTAACAAGGAAACAACAATGATCTACTCACTCACAAAGTCAAGAAGTCATGAGCTATCAAGTACATTACATACAAGACATAAGAAAACATCATTGATTGTATTAATAATGAATTAAGAGCAAGCCTACAACCAAGTCTTGACATCACAAGCCTTCTCAGAGGGTCCAGCCAGTATGTTTCTCAAGCATTCACTCTTCAAGGATGAATCTCCCAACATACAATGTCTCTCTCTCACTCATAAGCTTTAACACAAAGTTAAGGGCAATCCACAAGCTATCAACAATCCCACACTTGTCACACCCACACCAACTATCTATCAAACTCAAAAGCACTAGCAGCACTGCCCAACCAAAGGAACTACTAACTAGCTGATCATATCAAAGATGAGTCCTTTAATAGGAGAAGGAGTCTCCATGAAATGTGGAAGGAGGAGATCATCCTCAAGCAAGGTAGCACAAATGACGGAACGACCATACCAGGAGAGGAAGGGCGACCCAAACTATGCCAACAACCAGGTCTGGAGACATCCAGAAGGCCAACTTTTGAAGCAAATTCACCCAATCTGGATCATCACAGGCTGTAAACTAATTCTTCGCGACAGCATCACGAGGAGGCAATGCACACAGACCCATCATCGCTAGATACAACTCATAACCTCGCACCGGGTCTAGAAAGTCAACCGTCACGAGAAACAGATATACACCTGCGACGGAGTCGCGATTAGACCATTATGGACATGGGAACGTCATGTATATTAAGGTTTTACTCGCGACGAGGCAGAAACTTAGGGAATGAGGGTCAATTTGCAGCAGCAGGGAACATTTGCTTAATCTTCTTACATTAGTGGGAAGATATGAACATGTTTATTTGACATATGACACAGCAGAAGGACTGAGATGAGGACACTGACAAATTACTTCGTAACAAGATCCACACAATCCTTGGTGAAGATTGTGTTGGCACAATAGTCTCCCACAAAATGGAGCCCTAGAAGTACTCTGAATCTTCAGCAAATGATAGCCCTTGGTTGTCCCTGAAAGCCCAACAAATCCTCGAATCCACAACCAACTCCTTTAAAATGCAGTGTATTCCCTTTTTCCTACGTCCCACCTGTTGAACTAACTCCATGAATTCACTTGGCAAGCTCCCTAGTCAAATCAGAAATGATGCAAGTCACCTCCTTGGGCTAGCACTCGAAGTCCACCGAAGGTAGGGTGAGATTCTCTATAGAAAATCTCGTGTTCTAAATAGCACATGCATACTTGCCTCTCAACTCAAGCGTGCTACTCAAAGGTGAATGTTCAAATGATCAAAGATGCCCAAATGATGAGTGTTCCTCCTATTTTAGTCATTGGGCCTCCAATTTCCTCATGTGAGTCCCATCCATCGATTTTCCCTCTCTCTCTTTTCCCTCCATGCAAGTGTACTAGCCAAGGGGAGTGTATTCCTCTTTGGGGTGGCCCCCACCTTCCATTGTCAAATCGATTTTTCCTTTTTCCCTATGTTGGAACCTTCTTTCACCTCAAAATTGCAAGTGGGACCCCTCAACCCACTTTGCCTAAGTTTTATCCAAAAATTAACAAAATTGGTCAAAATTGATATTTCACTTAGCAACCTTGCGAACTGGGAATATCACAATCCTCCGTGCCAAGATGTTGCTTGTCCCCAAGCAACTGCAAAGCTAGATATTAATATCTTCTCTCCTTCCCAAGTAGCATCCTCATCTGGCAAGTTCCTCCACCTGGTCAGGAACTACTTGATGACCATGCTCCTCAATCTCCTCTCCCTGCTCTCCAAAATAGCTTCAGGCTCCAAAATTAGATGCCCATCATCATCCAGTGGGGGAAACTCCACTGTGGTTGTCACATGATGTCCTAGTACCTTCTTGAGGCACGAAACACAGAAGACAATATGCACCTTGCTCCCAAACAGAAGCTCTAACTCGTATGCCACCTCGCCAACCCTCCTGGTCATACGGTATGGGCCATAAAAGCGTGGTTATAGCTTCTCACTCCCCTTTTGTTCCAACATAGACTATCTGTAAGGCTGAAGGTGCAAGAAGACTAGATCCCCCACCTCAAAGTGCCTCTAGACCTTGTCCCTGCCTGCATACATCTTCTGCTATTTCTGGGCTATCTGGAAATTATCTTTGAGAGCCTTAAGAATGTCCTCGCTCTCTTGTATCCAATGTTTGGCCCTTGGGGCCTGACTGTCTCCAAAAACAATGTCAGTGAAAAATAAAGCATCATATCCATATAAAGCACGGAAGGGAGATATACCAATGGACATGTGATAGGTAGTATTGTAGCAATATTCCCCCTAGTGTAGCCATCTCGCCCATGTTTTTTGTTGCCCTGTCACATAGTTCCAAAAATAACCCTCCAACCATTTGTTAACAATATTGGTCTGTTGTCAGTCTGGGAGTGGTGGTTGGTGTTGGGTGTAAGCTCTATGCCCAGCAACCTGAAGAGCTCCTGCCAAAAAGCCCCCGTGAATCGAATGTCTTTGTCACTCACTATGGTCTTGGGAAGACCATGCAAATGGAGAATCTCCCTGAAAAACAACTCTGCAACCTGAGAAGAAGAGTACCTGGCAGGAATGGTGAAGAAATGGGCATACTTCTTTAATCTGTCCACCACCTCAAAGATGCAATCATGGCCCTATGTCATGGGAAGGCCTGTGATGAAGTCCATCAAGATGCTCTCCCACTTCCCCTTTGGAATAGGGAGTGGTTACAATAACCTTGTTAGATGAGTCAACTCTCCCTTATTCCTCTGGCAGTCCCCCTTGAGGCCCTTCCATGTACATGCCTCAACACATCCCCCTTGAGGCCCTTCCATGTGAAGCACTCTTTGACGGTCCTGTAAGTCTTCAGGAACCCTTGATGCCCTGACAAAGGTGAATCATGGGCTACTTGGAGAATCCTCTCCCACAACTGCGAACCTAGTACCAAGAAAATGCACTCCTTGTAGTAAATAATGTCTACCATCACACAATAGCGCTCATCCCCATAGGTACCCTCCAAGATCTCACATGCTTGTCGATCCTTGGAGTACTCCACCAATAGTTGTGCTTTCCAATCATGGCATATGCTCATGAGGGAAAGTGTCGTGGGCCTCCTAGATAAGGCATTTTCCAACACGTTATGCTTGTCCTTGACATACTCTATGTCAAAATCGTAGGCTTGAATCCTGCTGACCCAGTTCTGTTGTCTTTCATTGAGGACCTTCTGCTCCAAGAAGTGGCGAAGGCTGTTATGATCAGTGTTCACTCTAAACCTGTTTCCCACCAAGTACTATCGGAATTTTTCCAAGGCATGCATAATGGCCAACAACTCCTTGTCCTATATCAAGTACAACCTCTCGTGTGGAAGGAGCTTACAACTCTCAAAATCAATGGGATTTCCACCCTGTGATAGTATTGTGTCCACGCCTTCACCCGACGCATGACACTCTAATGTGAACGGCTGGGTGAAATTAGGAAGTGCCAAGACTAGGAAACTGCTCATCACCTCCTTGAGGTGCTCAAAGGTTGTTTGTGCCTTATCGGTCCATGCAAAGTCCCCCTTCTTGGTCAAATTAGTGAGGGAGTTGCCAACTGTGAGAAGCCCTTCATAAAATTCCGGTAATAAGTGCATATGCCCACGAAACCCTTCAACTTGGTCACATTTTGAAGCACGGGCCAATCTCAAATGGCTTGAATCTTCTCCTCATGAACCCTTACGCCATCCTCTCCAATGATGTGTCCCAAATGGAGCATCTTTGTCAACCTGAACTTACACTTGGAAAAATTAGCATAGAACTGATGCCCCTCCAAGATCTTGAGCACTTCCTCCAGATGTTGCAAGTGCTCCTCCCATGTCTTGTTGTAGATAAATATGTCATCGAAGAAAATAAGGAAATAGTGCCTCAGCTACCCACGGAATATGTGGTTCATGCAAGACTGAAATGTGGTCAGTGCATTGGTTAGCCCAAAGGGCATCACCAAAAACTCAAAAAGCCCATAATGGCGGCAAAATGTTGTCTTAGGGATGTCCTGCTCACGTACCATGATTCGGTGATATCCCAAAAACAAGTCTATCTTAGAGAAGTACTTATCTCCTCTAATCTCATCCATCAACTTGTCGATCCAGGGAACGAGATACCGATTCTTCAGCGTCTTCTTATTAAGGGCCTAATAATCAATGCACATCCTCAGTGTGCCATGTTTCTTCTTCACCAGGACAACTGATGAAGAGAAAGGGCTAAAATTGGGCCTGATATGCCCCAATGCCAACAACTCATGAATGGCCCTCTTGATCTCATCCCGATAAGCCTTGGGATGTCGATATGGGGCTATAATCACTGCCTGTACCCCTAGTTTGAGCTCAATTGTGTGCTCAAACCCCCTGTCAGGTGGCCATCTCGGTGGAATGTCCCCAAACACTGTTGGGTACCTATCTAAAATGGCCTGTACATCTGGGTGTGGTGGTTGTGGATTACCTCTACATCACATATCTTCAGCTCCACCACCCACTCTATATCACCATGCCTCAAATCAACCTCCATCATGTGCGTTGACACTGTTTCTGGAGGGTATGAATGCATGCTTCTCAGTAAAACCATCTTCCTGTCAGGTCCCATGAACTCCATCTCCAGCTTCTAACAGTCAGTGGTAATGCTCCCAAGTGAGTACATCCACTGCACACCAAGCACTATGTTGGTGTCAGGAACATCAACCACAAAGAAGTGGTCTGTCATAGAGTAGTTCCTCATCATTACTGCCATCCCAGGGACATATCTGGTGCACTGCATGGTACAGTCTCCTAGTACCAAGACCAAGAATCCCTCAAAGGATTTTGTGTGTATTCCCTTCCTCTCCATCATCCAAGCATCTACAAAATTGGGGGTATCCCCACTGTCACTAGTACTGAAACATGTTGCCCCTGCACCGTGCCCCTGATCCTCAAAGTGAGGTACTTTGGCACTCCCCGAAGAGAAGTGATAACCCCTGCTGCTAGCAAGAAATGAGCTCCCCCTGGTGGGGATGGTGGACCTCTGCCTCCTCCTCCGACTATAAGTGGACCATCATCTCCCACATCTACCTCCGGCTCCACCTCATCCTCTGGATCACTATCAAAAAATACCTCTGTGAAGTGGGCCTTGCCCTTGGTACATTGATGTCCCAGTGCCCATGGCTCTTGGTAGGTGGAGCACAACTTCCTCCGTTGGAGCTCTCTCCTAGCCTCATCATCCAACATCCCACACCCCTGAATGTCTCATTGTGGTGGGGGTCTGGTGTCTCTTCCCCTCTGTTGGAATACAATCTTAGTGGTCATCTACGCACTAGCCCTGGGCAAAGCATCCTGCAAGTCCCGCGCTCTACCAATTGTGTCCTACAAAGTGGTGGGCTTGTTGGACCTCACCATGCCCCTCAATGCCTCTGCTAGTCCCTCCAAAAAAATGAAGACCCTCCTAGCCTCTGATAAATATGGTACCATCACTGACAATCTCAGAAACTCTGAGATATATGCCTTAATACTCCCAGTCTACTTGGGTCGTTTCAGCTCTCCAAAGTGCTCCTTCAGGCCTCTCCTCTCAAAATGCTCCAATACCCTCCGAGTGAAATCCTCATAAGCCTTAACTCCCACATGTCCCTTAGTGGTCAACCCATGGAACCACCAATCATGGGCTTTTGTTGGCCGGATAAATCAATCTTGTGGACAAGGTCGATCTCCCTAGTATTAGAAGATAGTCTAGCAACAAACAGACAAACAAATCTATCTTTCTCTAGACATATGTGGTTCATAAATAAAAACTATAGAGGTGTTAAGACCCTACCTTAAGTCCAATGCTAGTTTGTAGCAGCCATCCTTCAATCTTCTGAAAGAGTTTCCTTTTAAGAACCTACAATCACAAACAAGCAAACATCAAATAGCACCTGCATAGCTAATATCATAAATCATGTCCATTATGGTGATCAAGAAATCCATAAAATAAACCATACATCAACAGCTTATTGAGAAAAGCAAACTTATTTGTATTAACTTTGAAGTAGAAGAACCTTACAACCTTTTCAGCCTTGATGTTGAACAAGCTCTTCCTAGGGTCCAAAATAGGAATTTCCTTTACTTTGACAAACCTTGCACTTCTGCAAATGAGATCTTAGAGGTATGTAATCTCTCCTCATAAAATCTCAACTAAGAAGACTAAGTTCCAACAGCATTTCACCTCAAAAATATTCAGCTTTCAACCTCCCAAGTAACCAGCCCAATGCTTCATTTTATAGTGTAGAGGAAGGAGGTTACAGGTCCACCTATGAAGGAATAGAGTCCTCCTTCAAAGGGATAAGCTCCTCACATCAAGGGGTTAGCTCCTTACGGTATGGGATGCATGAACCTTAAGAGAGTGAACTTGCCACCTCAAGATTCCTTCCAGAAGCTTCTAGAAATGGCTCAAAGTGAGTTTTTAAGAATATACTTGGCCTTTTTAACTTTTACGGGGATCTGCACCCATAACACACAGACAGAGAAGTCAGATGCGTAGGAGACATGACCATTAGGTGCGGGACCGCAGATAATGCAAAGAGAAAGTGCGGAACCAGAGTTTTAGAGACTTTTGAGGGCTTTCTCTTATTTTCAAGGCTTGATATGAGGAACTGAGGATTAAGACTTGCAAAGGAGGAAAGTATGAATGGTAATGGACTCACACAGATTGCAGAATGTCAAGGTGACAATTTTTTGTGCAACAGATTGCCCCCTAAAATGCGAAGTCTGTAATAGATGAAGATAGAGTTTGTCATCTATGAAGAGTGAAGTACTTTATCATTTCAAGGATCATCCTGTGGACACCCCAGTCAGAACCTGCAAAAACATTCAATTCAAAATATATATATGTGAACATATCACTGCTGAGGTAGGCATTCCCATACTCAGATTAAAACTGACTAGAAAACTGACTAACTAACTAAATTGTTCTGATACATGAATGATTTTGTAATACATCACAAGTATATACATGTGTAGACACAGTATGGGCACAACCATCTGTTTATGAATAGTCCACTGTATAATGAAGAACAAAATTCCTCGCAGCCTAGATAGTAGAAACTAGATCCGGGGTCTTGATTTCTGCTTCCCGAACTAGTACAATTCTATGCATGTGAATGAATGTGTCGAAGTTGAACATGGTAGAAACCACTTGATTACCAGTCAATGATCTGAACTGTTAACAAGTGTGAGAGAAACCACCAGTAATGTCAATGGCTCTCAAAGTACTCAATACAATCCATGAAATGTGAATAAATGAGTTGATGTCGAACATGTCGTAGAATCCTTTGATCGAAGGTCAATGATGCAACCTATCATCAAAGGCGAGAAACCTACCATTAGGGCATGCAGATTTCAAGGTACTGACGATTTCTAGATCATCTTTCTAGATAATGAGCTGAAGTCGATAGAAAGCAATCTATCGTAGGCAAGCCCACAACACGAAATCATAGATCAAGTTTTGAAGAAATATATTTGACAAGGACTGACTCAGGGATGGTCAAAATGGATGACAGATATTTTGCAAATGAATGGTTTGTTTGAACTGATCTCTTGAACACATAACGACACTGCAGATGGTTTGGTGACAATTGACCAAAAGCTAATACCCAGAAACCGGCTGAAGAATTTCAATATGGTTTGATTAACTGTTAGGCAAAGGATTTCCCAACCCAGCTGAACAAAAAGTGTCATGTTCAAGAGTGGTTAACTGCTTTTATAAAACAAAAAGTGTAACAAACAAGTTCATTTTTCTCTCTTTTCCCCCACCATTTCTGGCAAGTACCTCTTTATTTTTGACAAGCTTGAGGAGGATAACATTTGCTTGTTTATAAGCTCATCCTTTGGATGAGTCCAACTAAGTTTAAAATTCGAACCCTAAGAAGGAGTGGTTCGTTCCTGTTTAAAATTGAACAGGCCCTTTACTGTTAAATTTTAACGAGTCCTGTATAGGAAAAAACTCGATGTTTTTCAATTTTGGGGAGTCAGAAGAAAAACTTAAGAAAACTCCATGGGGGCATTTTTTCATAAAATAATCCCTTAGGCCCGAAAAAGGATAAAATAATACAGAAGGGATGACTTTTCAATACTTTAACGAGCTGAAAAAGACAAGCGCTCAACAATCTTTTCATATTTAACGAGTCTGAAAAGGGTTTAAAGAGGACTCTAATCTCGTCATGGTGACGAGTCCAATGTCGTCAGGGTTTAACGAGTCCGACATAGGTAAAACTCAGAGTCTTTTTCATGTTTAGAGAGTTTGAAAAAGACACGAAAAATAAAACTCCAGGGGGGGTCCTTTTTCGTAAATTTGTGTACCTCGAGCCCAAAAAACTATAAAATAATACTCGAGAGAACCTCTTGACCATTACGATCAAGGAGTACTTTTCATAATTAGTGGCTCTGATCCGAAAAA
>APFE030936149.1:38093-59537 GCA_000404065.3 Pinus taeda
TGACTTAGTAATCAAACCGTCTGCTAAAGGTATATTTCGGGAATCAACTGACTCGTAAAATATGAAAAGATTGCCGAGTTTTTCCCCTTTTAACTCGTTAAGCGAAATTAAAAGGGCAGTCCACTTACAGCTCTTTTCTGATCGTATAAACATGAAAATATCGCCGGACTTTTGTCGTTTCAAGTTCGATATTGGTTATGAAATGACGTGTCTTCGATCGCTTTTTTGCTTTTTTTGGATCAGAGCCACTAATTATGAAAAGTACTCCTTAATCGTAATGGTCAAGCGGTTCTCTTGAGTATTATTTTATACTTTTTCGCGCTTGAGGCACACAAATTTACGAAAAAGGACCCCCCCTGGAGTTTTCTTTTCCATGTCTTTTTCAAAATATCTAAACATGAAAAAGACTCTGAGTTTTACCTATGTCAGACTCGTTAAACCCTTACGGCATTGGACTCGTCACCATGATGAGATTAGAGTCCTCTTTAAACCCTTTTCAGACTCATTAAATATGAAAAGATTGTCAAGCGCTTGTCTTTTTCAGCTCGTTAAAGTATTGAAAATTCATCCCTTCTGTATTAGTTTATCATTTTTCGAGCCTAAGGGATTATTTTACGAAAAAGTGTCCCTAGTGGAGTCGCCAATTTGTTGGCTGGATAAACCGATCTTGCGGACAAGGCCGATCTCCCTAGTATCAGAAGATAGTCCAGCAACAAATAGACAAACAAATCTATCTTTCTCTAGACATATGCGATTCATAAATAAAAACTATAGAGGTGTTAAGACCCTACCTTAAGTCCAACACTAGTTTGTAGCAACCATCCTTCAACCGTCCGAAAGAGTTTCCTTTTGAGAACCTGCAATCACAAACAAGCAAACATCAAATAGCACCTACATAGCTAATATCATAAATCATGTCCATTATGGTGATAAAGGAATCCATAAAATAAACCATACATCAACAGCTTATTGAGAAAAACAAACTTATTTGTATTAACTTTGAAGTAGAAGAACCTTACAACCTTTTCAGCCTTGATGTTGAACAAGCTCTTCCTGGGGTCCGAAACAGGAATTTCCTTTACACAAGCCTTGCACTTCTCCAAATGATATCTTAGAGGTATGTAATCTCTCCTCATAAAAACTCAACTAATAAGACTAAGTTCCACAGCATTTCACCTCAAAAATATTTAGCTTTCAACCTCCCAAGTAACCAACCCATTGCTTCATTTTGTAGTGTAGAGGAAGGAGGTTACAAGTCCACCTATGAAGGGATAGAGTCCTCCTTCAAAGGGATAAGCTCCTCACATAAAGGGGTTAGCTCCTTAAGGTATGGGATGCATGAACCTTAAGAGAGCGAACTTGCCACCTCAAGATTCCTTCCAGAAGCTTCTAGAAATGACTCAGTGAGTTTTTAAGAATATACTTGCGCCTTTTTAACTTTTACAGGGGTCCGCACCCATAACACAGAGACAGAGTGGTCAAATGCGCAGGAGACATGACCATTAGGTGTGGGACCGTAGATAATGCAAAGAGAAAGTGCGGAACCAGAGTTTTAAAGACTTTTGAGGGCTTTCTATTATTTTCAAGGCTTTATATGAGGAACTGAGGCTTAAGACTTGCAAAGGAGGAAAGTATGAGTGGTAACGGACTCAAACAGATTGCAGAATGTCAAGGTGACAATTTTTTGTGCAACAGCTTCCCCCTCTTAGTGCAATGTGCCAATTTTGTTTGCCTCCCCTTCTGTCATTTGGTTGAGCTAGAAATAGACATCTAGCTTCTCAACAGCTCTTAGGCGTTCCATCAAAATTTGGGAGGAATAACCTCCCCATCATGCATTGTAAATCATTGCCATGTCAATATCCTCCTCCACTCTGTCCCATACTCCTATTGTCACCCTTAAGCTAACAAAAGTCCCTGAAGGTGATGGCATCTCTAAAATTGGGCCCATAGGACTGATACTTCACAAAATAGTCCCCCATGGGAATCTCCTCGTGCCCTTGTGGCCCTCTAGCACCTAATGCTAGAAATGTGGGGATGGTTGACCTGGGTGGTGTGCTAGAAACAAGAGGTACTTTGGGTGGATTCACTGCATGGTGGTGCGAAGTACCTAAGCCTTCACCCAGATGGATTTCTCCCTGAATCCCCTTGCCCTTGTTGATGTTGTAGTTTTTTTGCCTTAGTTCATCAATTCCCTTAGACAAATCATTGATGGCCTTCAAAAGATGTTGATCAAACTCATCTTCTTTACTCATATTATCTTCCTTGTTATCCCCCATGTTTGGCCTCTCAACCTTCGGTTCAACTATTACTGGATCAGGAGTAATTTGTAGTTGCCTTTCTCTGCTTATATACCTTTGCCTTTTGTAAGTGATGTTCTGCTTATCCTTTAGTGTCATAGATTGATAACTGCTCCCACAGGATAAGCCAAGCCTATGAGCTCTGATATCACTGTAATATCCCTAAAGAAAATTAACAACGATAAACACAAAGCATGCATAACAGAACACACACAAATTTACACACACTATTAAATAACCAGAAAAGCTCCAAAATCTGCGAAAAACTGAGCCATTTTATTATGATACATAAGGGGTTCAATGTGGGATCGGAATGTATGCTCCTAGGCTTTCTGATGTAGGAGCATTCGGCCCAAGAGAAAATCATTGTAATTAAGTAGACATAGGGGGTCATGTATCTTTAGAGAAGTTAGTTTCCTAAGTTTCAAGTTAATATAATATTAAACCTTTTAAGTAATTTAATTAGATAATGAGAGGAAGTTGTAAATGCTCTTGAATTAAAGGAGAACATGAGTGGTGAATAAATGACAAGAGATAGAGGTCAATTAGGACTCTTAAAACAGTTTCAGGATTCGAGGAACGAGAAAGAGCTTTTAGGAATTAATTGAAGTAGAAGTGGACAAAGGATTTAGGAGTCAATTCATAGAATTTAGGAGTTGAACCAGGATGAGTTCAACAGAACTCACTGGCATATATGTAAGTCTATGGGAAAAGTCAAAGAGGAGGCCACTAATATTGAAGAACAGACCTGTGAGAGATAGAGATCTCATTTTGTAACCATTGTTGATATTTATTAATACAATCAACTCAATTTCGAGTTGGAATGTGTGTTTCGAGTGTTGAATTGTATATGAATTCGTAGGTTCTATAATAGCGGTTGCAAGCAGAGTTATGCAGAACACAAAGAGGGAGAAAATGATACAGAGATCGTAATGGATCATTGAATCCATTTGAAGGATCCAAGAGGACAGTGATCAAATGAGCATACGAAATTAAGCCAGGAGGAAGAGTGCGCAGCTAATTAGCAGGGACGAGAACCTTTGAAGAAAACAGAACCACAAAGAGAAATTGAAGAAATAGCGTAAAAACGCAAGTGAAAGGAAGATCAGTGAAGTGAAGAACTCGATGAACAGCAACCGTTAGATCTTATATATCAACGGTCAGGATCCAATCACAGAGGAGATGGAGAAATATCGCATCAGTGAACTTTAAATGAAGGAAGGCAGTTTTGTAACAGTGAAAGTGAATTTCGGGCGGCCTCAAAACCGTAAGCGGTATTGAAGGACAAGCACCGATTCCACTAATCGGAGGACACGTAGCAGCGGAGGAATAAGGGAAAATTGCTCTATCGGGTGGTTAAATCCCATGAGTGTTATCAATCTGAAAACAACGTAAACCATTGGATCGGGAAAGGAAATAGATGATGGTGATTCATTTAATCAGAGATCGGCGGAAGGAAGGAGGAGCGCTTCGGCAATGGTTGAAGAGGCGGCCTCAATTTTATTTGAGTTCCGGTCTTAAGCTTTGGGAGCAGCATTTCATGTATTTCCTTTGTAAAGCGGAATTTAGAGGAAATGCGATAAGGCGGACCCGATAAAGTATTGAGGCGCAGCTATATAAATATTTGAGTTCTGGAAGGCTATCACAAATCGGGAATGTGGGAAGATGTGTGTTAATGTGACCGCAGGAAGCCCTGATTGTGATCAGAGATAAAGAGAAAGCCTGGAGAACTGTGCAGAAGCTTTATAAAGGCAGAAAAATGTAAGTTTATACGTGTTTGGGTATATTTCTATGAACAATGGAAATAAAGTGTCAATAAAGGGTTTCAAGTGTTAAGCTGGTATAACCAAGGTTTATAAAGTGAAAGTTTAATGTGCAGGCTTATGTGTTAATTAAAGGATAACGAAGGTTGTGAAGGGGTTTTAAAGTGCCGATAAGGACTTTAATAGAGTCATAAACAAAGGCCAAGGGTTGTTATAAAGTCCCAATAGGAGGTTTTGGCGGGGTGATTGAGTTTCGATACAAAGGAATTGATGATAAAGGGGTCTTAATCATTTACGGGTTAAAAATTTGACTCCTTTGAGAGTTAAATACCTGGGACAAATGTTTGGATGCATTTTTTATGCATACTGTGGGTATAAGCGAGGGTAACCTTGCATCACTTTCTCAAGGCAAGCTAACGAGACCAAGGTGATGAAATCAACTGCTCAACCACTAGGAACTGTCCCCCATAAAAGCACTGCGTTCACCCTAGAAAATTGCATTGCTGGCTGCAAGAAATGGCTGCTAGGACCTCCTTCGTTGCTCAGAAAATTTCGAGAAATTAACCTCGGTCTCTCCACCAATAACCCAACAAAACCCATAAAGGGTTTGGCCAAACGCTGACCTTCGAAATTCAGCCCAATTTCCACCCACTCCTCCAGTTGTTGGGAATCTCGACCCACCTAAAACTATCACTACAAATGGTCTCCAAAATGGTTGCAATATTCAGCAATTTCTCCTCCGAAAATACCCCACAAGCATCAACCCTCAATTCCAATCTCTCCAAGCTCCCATGTGTGGCATGAAGGTACCACTGCACAGACCCACACAATCCTTAGTGAAGATTGTGTTGACACAACAGTCTCCCACAAAATGGAGCCCTGGAAGAACTCCAAATATTCAACAAATGATGGCCCTAAGCTGTCCCTGAAAACCCAACAAATCCCCGGCTCCATAACCAGCTCCTCCAAATGCAACGTATTCCCTTTTTCCTACGTCCCACCCGTTGAACCAGCTCCACAAATTCACTTGGAAAGCTCCCTGGTCAAATCAGAAATGATGCAAATCACCTCCTTGCGCTAACACTCGAAGTCCACCGAAGGTAGGGTGAGATTCTCACTTGAAATTTTTGTGTGTTCAACAACACATGCAGACTTGGCTCTCAGCTCAAGCGTGCCAATCAAAGGTGAATGTTCAAATGATCAAAGATGCCCAAATGATGAGTGCTCCTCCTATTTTAGTTGTTGGGCCTCCAATTTCCCCATGTGGGTCCCATCTATCAATTTTCCCTCTCTCTCTTCCCTCCATGCAAGCGTACTAGCCAAGGGGAGTGTATTCCTCTTTGGTGTGACCCCCACCTTCCACCATGAAATCGATTTTGCCTTTTTCCCTATGTTGGAGCCTTCTTTCACCTCAAAATTGCAAGTGGGCCCCCTCAACCCACTTTGCCTAAGTTATTATCCAAAAATTAACGAAATTGGTCAAAATTGATATTTCACTTAGCAACCTTGCTAAGTGGGAATATCACATAAATTTTCTATTTTATCATTTGGATTCACTTGTATTTGTTTAACTTATTGTTGCAATTCTTGGTCATATTGAGTTGTGGCATCCTATAACATTTGTTCTTTATCCTTGATTTGTAAGTTATAATAGTGTTCTTTGATTCTTGTAAGTTGTAATTGACTTTCAAATTCATTTTCCTTTGTTAATTGCACTTCTAATTTACATTCTAGTATATGCACTTCATATTAAAGATGTTCATTAGCATTATCAAGGTCTTGCTTCTTTTGTTGTGATTTCTAATTGTTTTTTGATATTTTACCACCTCATATTTTAAACAATTAGTTTCATCATCAAGGTGTCTATTTTTAATTGTAAACCAAACATTCCACAACGTTTGTTAAATGATTCTCTAAGCCCCTTAACTTATTTTTGCCACTGTGCACTTTTCTCTTTAAAGTGTTTACACAAATTTTGATATCAATGCCATAGTTGTAATTAGGCTTCCTTTTAATGGTACCATTTTCTCTAACTTCGGATTATATCCTTATAAATTCTTAATATGGAATATCATGACACCTTTGATAGTTATATATTTATAATAACAATTTAACGTACCTTTATATTTCAATCTTAAGGTTTTGTGATTATAAATTCTTTTTCTCTATAACATGTTGTGTAATTTACAATATAGATTCTAAAACAACACCCATTTCAAAATGGTAACCTCGTTTTTTCTTTTGGATGACGTGACTTATTCTTCAATAATGCCGCTTGATTCATGTATGGGGTTTTGACCACTGACATGGTTTACTTTGGCTGAATAATTTCAAACAAATTTGCTTAAGCAAATGGTGGCTATAGGGAAAGCATTGCTTAGAGGCCAAACTTTCAAATCATTTGACAAGTCATAATATCAATGCACTATTTCCCACTGGACACTACCTTCTTTGCTGAGCCCATTATTTTGGTTCGTGCCTAATGGTATTGTCATGATTATTCATTATTATATATTTTTTGACTTAGGTTAGCCAATAATTTGTTGGTGGTGTTATGGTCTCAGTGTATACGGTATAGTAATGGTTGTTTCTATTTTTGTCATTGTCATTATGTTGAATGAAAAAGAAAGGTGGCGATGGTATTTTTGGAATTGCATTGTTATATTAGGATTGAATTTTTTTCCTGTCAACCATTAATATCTGATTCCAACATAACTAGAACTAATGTATGTGCTACCAAAAGGGTTGTATTGGCTATTGATTGTATGTTGATAAAGGTTTTTAATATTTGATTATTGGTGGCATTTCTTTTCTATTTCTTTGTATTCACCTCCACCTTATTTGTCACAAGATGAGCTGACCTGCTCTAGATTGCAAGGTAAAGATGTCAGTTTTGCCAAGACTTCCCAACCACTAATGAACTACTATCTTGGGTCGCAAGTTTCACCATTGGGCCATTGGCGTTCTTCGAAGAAATTGAATTTGAACCACTAGAAGAATGCTTGTGACTTTTCAGCCAATTGACATAGAGGGGCCACTTCTTCCAACACCCTGTTTAGAAGTCATTGAAGTACCTCTTGTCCCTAATACATAAGAAGAAGGGGTTACGTTTGTGCCCCCTCATTCATTGCTTTACCCAGCTTAGGTATTATTACTACAAAATCTAACAAGGTTAGTGCAAAGCCCCACTAGGCAACCTAGGTCTTATGGCAACAAGAGATCAGCCACCACTATCACCTCAATGACTTCTCTCCCGCTGTTTAGTGGTGAATTTAATCCCACAAGTGAGGCTTCCCTTTTAATGTCCCCTTTCACTGAATGCTAAAAATTTCACTTTGAAGCACTTTAACAAACACTTGGCATGAAAACATTTTGTTAAACATATTGTATGCAAATGTGATGTCCCCTCTAATTAATTTCACCCAACAACTACACCCGATCTTGCAATTTTGGCTTAAGACATGGCAATTTTGATGTTTTGGAGTACCTAACTTAGAGGAAAGGGGTTAAGAGGACCCCACTTAATTAAATTGGCTGAGGGTCCCAACATTGGAGGAAAAGGGAAATCGAAGTTGGAGTGGATGGTAGGGGCAACCCCAAAAGAGGAATATGCACCCCTTGAGCAAACTCGCACTTTTAGAGGGAGAAAGAACAAGGTGGGGTCGATGCATGGGGTCCACATGGAGGAGGGGAGTTCAAGGATACCTAGTGAGGGATGTATCATTTTGGGAGCTTTTTGAACCTTTGCATATTGAACCTAACTAGCACGCTTGAGTTGTTGAGCCAGGGCTACAAGTGTTGTTCGGCACATAAGATTCTCACCCTACCTTCAGTGGACTTCGAGTGCCAACCCAAGGAGGAAAATCTACATCATTTGGTAGTTGCTCCGGACTTGGCACCATTGTATCTCGTGGGATTTACTCAACAAACTGGACATAGAAAAGGGGATACACATCCCCTGAGAGAAAGGGTTGTGAAGCAGCGAACTTGCTAAGTTTTCTGGGAGAGTCTTGGACCATTTTCTGTTCGAGATTTGGAGTGTTGGGCAAGGACATTCTTGAGGTGATATTGTTGTAGCAGTAATACCATTTCAGGGACTATGTGGACCTGCGCAGAGAGAGTTTCTAGGCCACATGTGGGAGCTTAGGGGAAGGGGCAATTGGGCCGGGTTGAGCTAGAGCTTTGTTGGGGCTTCTAGAGAGGAATTTTGCCAGCATTTACTCTCATTTTGAAGGCACATAACAGGGATATTTCCAAGTGGGCCGAATTACCCAGCAGATGGAGGAGTATGTGGAAATTGGGGGTAATTTCTCTGGGTTTTGGTGGGTTATTTGAGAGGAAGCTTGGGTTAAATTTCCGGAATTTTCTGAGCACTAAAGGAGGTCCAAACGACAGATCTACATTAGCCAGCAGCTCAGTTTTCCAAAGCCAGCGGAGTTTGGAGCAGAATTGTCGTCACATCATCAGGGCCATTGTTTTCTTCACCTAGGACTTGTTTAGCTTGCCTTTGGCAAGGCCAAGTATACTCATACTTTGGTGTAACCCACTGAATTATAATAAAATGGCTCAACTTGGGTTAGTTTTTGGAAAAATTCTGGGTATTTACTTATTTGTGTAAAAATTTTGCGTGCATGTGCTATTATGACTGTTTATCACTGTTAATCCTCCCTTAAGAATATTAGAGCAAAATGACTGTTTATCACTGTTAATCCTCCCTTAAGAATATTAGAGCAAAGCAAACAAGAGTACTGCTATGGTAGAGACATTTCTCATGCAAATAAATATTAAACCCTCAATGGCACAATAAAACTCCAAATCACTCCGCCAACTTTTTTTTATTAATTTTGGAGTATGAAGATACATGCCTATCATTATAACTGTGAATAACTAGTAGAGTTGGCATGTTCTAGATATAAGAATTGCTGATAGGCTTCTGTTGCTACAATAGATTCGGCACTCTAGAAAGATTTTGAATTCTTCAGCATTAACTCAAGTCCCTGCAATGAACTTAGGTTCCATAACATTTCGTCTTCCCTGCCAATAAGCAACTCGGGCATAACTCGAACCCCTCAGCATCCACTGGAAATAATGGGTTCCTCCAGCAACTTGGCCCATACAATAGCTTGGCCTTCACAAAGTGTGACCACGCCTACAGTGGAATTCTGACCCTTTTGAATTAAGCACGAATTTTGCCACAATTCGACCATTTTTCCTTCTTGGAAGACTCTCAGGTATAGGGTACTCGGCATCCCTAAAAGAGCTGCCTTCATGGATGAATTATGGCCGCCATGAACTAGCTGCGGCCTCCACAAGACAAATGCAGCCTCCTCTTTAATAAACTTGGCATCTCAGTATGAAACTCGACCTCCATGAATAGAAATCGAACCCTCGCTAAGAAGAACTCAAATTCAGCAAATATTTCAGCCTCCAGGAATTTGGGCACGCATTGTCCAAGAATATTCTCTGACAACGAAAGCATAGGCTTCTACTTAAAGCCTGGAATCTGGTTTGGTTTGTAAGAGGGTTAGAAACAACAACCATTTGCTCAAAAAATTCCCCATTTACATCTATAATGCCAACTGAAACTGGAAACTGCCCCTTTTATACAGCTGGGAGATCTTTTTCAACATGAAGACTGCAAACTTCCTTTCCAAACGTATCTTTACCCCTATGTTTGATTGCCATAAAAAACAATTGTACATTAAAATCCCGATGCTTGCATGTCGGAGTTTCCTATGTTGTTGGTCTGAAAATAAATTTGACTGTCCCTTTGTCAAGAATTTCAGCAAGCAGGTGCCACTGCTTACCATTAACCCAGCATGCGCTGCCCTCCTTAACAACACTTGGGAAATCCTCTTCGCACTACCTGAAGATACTTGCTGCTTTCCTAATTGTTGATGTAAGCCTGAATTAAGGGCTGCGGAATGAGCCCCTTTTGCTGGTGAGGTTTCACAAAATAGTGGACACTGCATGCGCCCGACTTGATTTGCCCGAAATAGCTTCTTTATTGCGAGGATTATGTTCAACAGTTGCGTTGGTTTCCTGATCTTCAACTGCTGCTCTATCATCTTGAGATTTGCAATCTTCTCTTCCCCACAACTGATTTAAGGTCTTCATGATTTTTCGCGCTGTCATCACACTTCTTTTTGTTGGAATCAACTGATAATTGGAGTGTCAGTGCTCCAATCTGATCTGTCACCTTTGTTAGGTTCTTCTTGTAGTCCTCAAAGGCTTTTGTTAGGTTCTTGTTATTAGTCTTCAAAGATTCGGAAGAATTCTGGCAAGCATTCTTGCAAATAACTGTGTTCATCTTTTCTATGAGAAAACTATTCCCGCTGCAATTGACTAGGGGTTTCAACTAAAAACCCTTCAGAAGCATTGGTGAATGCATTTATCAGAACAGACATCTTGTCTCGTAATGGGCTGGGATTGCATTGTTATACGTCAATGTAAGGATTAGTACCCTGGTTGCACGGCTGCAGTAACACTGATTCGAGGAAACATAGTTTTTGTAGCAAATGCTGGTGACTAGAGGACAATTTTGTGCAGAAAAGGACATGCAGCTGCTCTTAGTAAGGACCATGTTGCAAGCTACATGGAAAAAAGAGATCGAGTCATCAAAGTAGCAAATGCTGGTGACTATGGGACAAGTTTGTGCAGAAAAGGACATGCAGCTGCTCTTAGTAAGGATCATGTTGCAAGCTACATGGAAAAAATAGATAGAGTCATCAAAGCAGCGGTAAGGTTGAAATCTACAACAGCCTTCTCAAAAGGTATTTTGAATTTTTTTTGTTATATTTAAAAATTAAAAATTAAAAATAAAAAATAAAAATAAAAAATAAAAATTATCAATCTACTTGTTTTAAATTATAAAAAAAATATTATTCATGTATGATATAAAATAAAGAAAATAATCTTGAGTGAAAGTTAAAAAAAAAACGTTGAGCAAAAGTTATGAATGTTGTGATGCAACCGGTCGTCAAAATCTATGTATGGTCATTTATGTATGAATGCTTGCACGAATCCTCTATGTATGAATGCTTGCA
Source organism: Pinus taeda (assembly GCA_000404065.3). NCBI lineage: Eukaryota > Viridiplantae > Streptophyta > Pinopsida > Pinales > Pinaceae > Pinus > Pinus taeda. The sequence continues at coordinate 49,200 of APFE030936149.1, forward strand.
TGAATTCTCTATGTATGAATCCTCTGCGAGAGATGGTATTGTAACGGGTACTGTCACTATCATGTACTTTTATGCTATTAAATAATGTATAGACTTGGAAATATGGCTTGCCCTCCAAGTATGCACAAACATTCATTGCAAGCATTAAAAGCATACTTACATCCAAGCTCTACAGAGATTAGTGACTCTCACATATGTGGGCCCCTTGGTGCAGATTTTGATGGGGATTGCATTCATTACCTTTATCCCAAACCTTTAGAATCTCAAGCTGAGCCTTCATCGCTACTAAGTGTGGATCAACAAATGTTTAGTTCTCTTTGTAAAGAAGCAAACATAGCACTCATTGTTGATACATAGCTTGCAACCAAGCTTCTATTTGACAAATCCCTATTGAATAAATCCATAGTGAATCAACTATCAATATGGACTTCTGGAACCTCACTTGAATTAGCAGTGGTTAAAGTGGATGATGGAGGGCCATTTTGGACAGCTAGCTAACTTCTTTAGATGAATTGGCCTTTGGAATGAACTGTGAGGAGAATGGGCTTTCCATAAGCAATAGTGAAGTAGTTTTACTCAACGGTGATAAAAAGCAATTGTTGAGTTCTATGATTAAAATTTTCAATGCAGTTGTTAAGTGCAAATATCCAGGAGTAATAGTGAAGTGCTCAAATTCATGAAGTGCTCAAATTCAATGGAAGGATTTCCAATTGAATTTTTATCCTTAGATGGTTGGGGTGATCTAGTTCTTGATCATTGTGTTTCTCAAAAAAGCATATGTATGGAGGAGCTAGGAAGTGAGATTACTGAATTTTTTGGGCTTATGAGGCATATGATAGATGGTTTACCTTGTATGGGATTGCCTAGCGGTAATGTTGGGTTCATGATGGTACAACAGACAAATGTTAGAACATTCTACAAGCAAATTTGGGATCATGGTATTGATATGCAAGTTCTGGATTGCTTGAGGGCAAGCAATCTTGGGAAGGAATGATTGTAATGTTCATTCCTGAACAATCACTTCTAAATATTAATTTAGTAGCCTATATGAGTCTCGTAAGCTATATGAGGAAAAAAGGGGATCAATTAATTGTTTGAATCTCAATGAATAATTAAATAAAAAAATGTCTATGGAGAAAAATAAATAAAACTTTATAAAATCACTCTATCCTATTGAGTGAGAAAAAAGTAAAAAGGGGAGATCCATAGTATTATGATGACCAATGGTATTGTAATAATAAAAGTTATTAAAGGAGATTTGGAATTCACTTTCATATATGCATTGGTTATTGATTTTGGTAATTGTTTTGAGAGCTCTTGTAACTTGAGAATATAGGTTAGAACCATAACATTAAAAATCGGTCAGTTTGAACCAGAAACCAGTCAAATCGACTAATTCATTGGATAAACCCATTGGACCGGTTATAAAACTTGGTCAGCCGCCCTCACTCGCCAATTTTTTAGACAAAATTGGGCATAAACCAACCTGTTTATGACATAACTAGCCAATTTTCCCATACATTGGTTGGTTCCATCATACTCTGGTCGCTTCATTGTCTGACCCACCAGACACATTCTTAGAGGCTTGTGAGGTGGTTTGGAGGGAAACTAAGGGTTGTTTCCCTCCAAAAACAACTCCTCCAAGCCAATAAAAGGTCTCCCCTCTCATTTGCCTCACACATCACATTTGAAGTTTTTGTGAGTTTTATTGGGAGCTTCGAGAGTGTTGAGTTTGAGTTTTTGTTGGAGAATTCATCTTGGAGGCTTGGACTTAGACTTAGATATAGAGCTATTTTGGAGATAGTTTGGCGTTGTTAGTGGAGTTTGCATCTTCAAGAGGAGGCTAAGGGAGCTAGTTTGCATTTCCAAGTAAGGATTTTCATTTGAAAAAAAATCATATTTCACTGTTGTCCATGTATTTAATTTCTTTATGTGTTCTATGCTATCAAATTTTGTAGGCTAAATATGCCCCATTTTTTTCCCAAATTTATCTTAGGTTTTCAATTTTTCTTAGCTGCATTTTTTTTTAAATTGGCAGATTTCTTTCATTTGCAAATTTCAAATATTTCTAGCCACCATGCCTCCAAAATCCAAGGACACTACATGGGCTCATTATGATGTGATTGATGGAAAAATGATATGCAAATTTTGCAATAAATCTATTGGAGGCGAGGGTATTCTCAGGTTGAAACAACACTTAGATGGGATAAGAGGCCAAGTAAAGCCATGTGATGCACCAAAGGAATAAGAGGCCAAGTAAAGCCATGTGATGCGCCAAAGGAAATGATAGGTTATGTTAGGGTATAATACCTTCCCAAGTTTGAGAAGTTTGAGGAGAATAAGGCTAGGGATAAGGCTATCCAAGAAGAAATTGCAAGGAAGAAGGAAATTTTACAAGCAATGAAAGATGGTGGTTATGATGATTTTTAAGATTCAAGACTCCTCTTCTATCACTTCCTCCAATGACCCCTTTCACTATGTTCCTCCTGCTCTTGGTTCTTATAATCAAGGCCAACAATCTAAAGGAACAAAGAGGATGAACATCCATAGTTATTTCTCAACATCTGCCACCACTGCCTCTATGAATCCCACTTCCTCTAAACCAATTCTAACTCAATGTCAACCCATATTGGATGACCATTGGAAAAAGCAATGAATATAATCTTCTTTTCAATACATTGCTAGATGGTGATATGATGCAAATATCCCATGTAATGTTGTTCTCTCACCTTCTAACCAAGATATGTGGGACGTTATTATAGCTGCAAGAAAGGACTTCAAAATCCCTACTGTTCAAGACTTGAGGGGAGCTCTTTTGCAAAAATAGATTTGTTCCATTGATGAGTATTTCACTTGATTATAGAGAATCATGGCTCAAAATAGGTTGTTCCATCATGTCAGATGGATGGACCAATGGAAAGAACCGCACTATCATTAATTTCCTTGTTTCTTGCCCTCAAGGAACCATGTATTTGAGATCAGCTGATGCATATGATAAGGTGAAGGATGCAAACCTTTTATTTGAGCTTTTGGATGATATTATTCAGCAAGTGGGGGAGTAGAATGTTGTGCAGGTAATCACATATAATGCCTCAAACTATGTTCTTGCTAGAAAGATGCTAGAGTCCAAATATAAGACCATATTTTGGACTCCATGTGTTGCACATTGCATAGACCTCATGCTTGACGACATAGGAAAAGCGGAGTGGGTAAAAAAAATTGTAGAGCATGCCAAGTGCATCACAAATACATCTACAACCACTCATGGGCCTAATGAGGAAAAACACCGAGGGAAAAGAGCTCGTTAGGCCTGCAATTACGAGATTTGCAACTTAGTTCCTTATGTTGCAATGTCTCAATTCTCAACAAAAAAACTTGCAGAAAATGTTTTCTTCTGATGATTGGACTTCATCTCGGTGGACTCATAAACAAGATGGTGAAGACACCAAAAATAAAGTTTTTGACAATTATTTTTGGGAAAGGTCTGCAGAGCTTGTGAAAATTACCGAGCCCCATGTTAAGGTGTTACAGATGGTGGATGGGGAAAAATTGGCCATGGGATACATCTATGAGGCTATGGATCAGGAAAAAGAGAAAATACAGACAACTTACAAGGTTAGATTAGCTAAATATGGGCATATTTGGGAGATCATTGATAACATATGGAACAATCAACTCCATCATCCTATACATGCAACTAGGTATTTTTTGAACCCAAAGTATCATTATAAAGCTCGGCTAGGAGATCTGCAGTTTGGTGAAGTCAAAGATGTATTGTATGATTACTTGGAGCGCATGGTCCCTAACCATTCTGGCTAGTTGGAAATACATAGACAACTTACTCTTTTCAGAATGGAAGAAGATACCTTTGGCAAAATCTTGGCAAAGATGGCAGGAGATGTGGATTAACCAAGTAAGTAATTCCAATTTGTTTTTATTTTAAAGTTCAATTGTTTACAAATTTACAATTCGAACTATCTATAAATACTTGTAAATAAGTAATGAAATGAATTAAGTTACTAATTAATTTATTTTTCTTTGCAGCACATTGGTGGGAGTCATTTGGTGGCCAGTGTCCTCAATTCCAAAGTTTGCAGTTAGAGTCCTCAACCAAACTTGCAATGCTTCAAGTTGTGAGCACAATTGATCTGTTTTTAGTGCATACACATGAAGAAGAGAAAGAATTTGGAACAAAAATGATTAAATGATCTTGGTTTTGTGAAATACAACCTTCGACTAAGGCATAACCAAATGATGAACAAAAGATCTGATCTAGATCCCATTGTGTTGAACAATATTGATCCAACATTAGAATCGATGGAGGAGACTAAAGATCTTGAGTTTGATGTTGATTTTGATATTGACATGGAATTGGGGGGGTTGATACCAATGCAAATTTGGTAGCGCTATCAGAACCAGAATTAGTAGTTGCATCAAGCAAAGTAAATCAACCAATGGAAGGCACTAGTCATGCAGCTCGACCAGCTCATGCTTCCATTAGGTATTGTTCTATTGTTATTGGTGCTATTGTTGAGGTTACAGATGAGGCTGAGGCATCCTCAAACTCTAATCCATATGATGTTTATGTAGCTCATGTTGATGATCTCGTGTCTAGTAGTGGTGATGAGTTTGATCATTATGAGGAATGATCATGTTGATCACTAATATGTACATGTAGAATCTAGACTTGTAGTCTTATAGTAGGCCAATGGCCCCAAACCCATAGCTTGTAGCATTATTTTTGGACTTTATAGGCCATTTAGAGCCTCGTTGCTTATGTATTTTTTCCATGATATGTACTACACTCAGTGCCATTTTGATATATTCACCCTTACATGGTATATAGATGAGCGAAATTTGCATATTTTGTCTCTATTGGTTTGGAATCATGGTTTTAAATCTTAAAAATAGTTTTTTTCATTAAAAACTAATTATTTCATGTTTTTTTTTGTTATTTCGGTTCATTTAGATCTGACCAATCCTGGTTGACCAGTTCCAGTTTGAAACCTATTTTATTAGGTGGATCGGTTCGGTCATCGGTTCTGGTTTTGAATACTATGGTGAGAACCCTTGTGAGGAGGGTTAGTTTTGGTAGTGAGAGATCCACCCTTGCTGATCAGGCCAAATTGGTTTTGGTAGTGAATCTATTTACCCTAGCTAATTAAGGAAGAATCATCTAGATTTCTCATAGGTGCTTAGTGACGAGAATCTTGCTTGAAGACATGGAGCTTGAGGAGGAGTCGACTTGTCCATTTACAACGATTTTGTGTTTTTCTTGATGAGGTCATGGCCTTTTGTACATAATTGCAGTTTTTTCTAGAGAGTTCGTAGTTTATTGGAGCAACATTGTTCAAGTAGCCAAATCATGCCATTCGCAAAAGTTATCCACAGGTTCCAGAAATCTAAATTTTGCATCTTAAATAAGTCGTCTGACATGTAATTTGCATTATCAATACTAATAAATAATTGGTTGAGTTTATTGTTGTGTATTTTTGCCTACAATAGATTCATTTATAAAAAATATTTTTTCTATGGTATTAATAAACATAACTATTGGATTTTGTATACTAGTTGAGTAGAAGAGGGATTTTCTTTACCAGTTATTGTGGTAATATTGTGGGTTTATTTGTTGCATGGTTTTCATATTTTGACCAAATGTTTGCCTACAAAGTATTTGAAAAAAAAAAAAATGGTAAGAAAATCAAAATTACAGGCCTATTTCAATGGGGGACATTACATCCCTACACAAGATCACCAAAAGGATATTCAATAAAGAAGGGCTTAATGGTGATGTAAGGTGAAATGATCGAAGGAAAGGTATTGGCGAAATCTTGAAATGCTAAGGTATGAGTTGTTCAAAGTTCAAGTATGCTTCCTTAAGACCTATGTAATTTAGAAGAGAGATGTTGTAACTTAGAGTTTGTAACATATGTAGAATTAGGGCATAGGATGGCATAGAGAAGCTCTAGAAGATAGCCTATCAAGCATGGAAAAACAAAGGATCAAGATTATCAAAGGGTTAGACAAAGTTTAGGGCAAGAAAAGTTTGTTGTTTTGCTGAAACATGCATAAAATAGCAATAAATAAGATGACATCATTGTTATTGTAGGGTTTTTAAATGCAAATATTGTTATATTTTATCTTTTCAAGTTTATTAAATGCAATTCCTTCACTAGGGAAATAAAACATAAACATATATTTTTCCAAAAATGCAAATTTAACCTAATTCTAACACTAGTTATCGAGAAAAGAGAAAAGAGATTGAGAAACTAGAGTTTGATCAATGCGTACTAGACTAGTACCTTGATCTAGTTGGGCAATGGAGTCATTTAGGAAAAGATATATGAAGAGGGCCTTGATGAAGAGGGTGAGAGAATGGAAAACTCTACTTAGAAACCCTAGTGACTTCCTTATATGGGAGATTTTAAGTTCAAGAGCTCTGTATATCAAAGTTCCCTTGAAGGATTCTTGCAAACAAATTTTATGTACCGTGAAAAATTAAGATTCCAAAGAAAGGTATTTCAATTAATATGGCACACATAGAAACCCTAATTCACATAATACAACATGAAAAATGGAAGGAAATTAAAATGAAACTTACATTATTCCACAACAATAACTTCAATAAATCCCAAAGAAGTCTCCCCATGTAAACATCTCCCTCTCTAGACAATTCACTCCTTAAAGATCACATTACATCCATGCTGAAGAAGGCAAATTGCTAATGTGAACTTCTTGAAGAAGATAAGTGCACTAAATGATGATAATCCATGAGTTAAAGGGACTTCTCTCTATTTATATGAGAGCAACCAAGTCTCTTTTCATTAATTTACAAGTAAAAGCCCTAAAAAGTTTAAGCATTCAGCTAGGTGAACGGTCACAAGCTAACCTTGAGATAGCTCAAAAACATAATACTAATCCAAAACACCCACATGTGTGGGAAATAAGACCCTCCACCATGACATAATCATCCAAGAATGATCAATCTCCATCAAGCAAGCGATGAAATGGTCCATTGAGTGCTCCTCACTCCACGAAATCCTAAAAATGCATGGGTACATCTCCAAAAGGAACCTCCTCCACCATGACGTCATCCATAAAGATGCTTATGTCACACTCTTAGGGCACATAGGGATGATGTGCCCTCATCTACATCTAGGGCAAATGTTGGCATCAAGTCATGGTGTGTTAGCCCTCCAGAGTCATTTTAATGACATCCATCCTTATTCGGGCTCCAAAACAAGGAAACGTCCATTAAATAGGGTGAAGGTAAGCCCAAGGACATTATGGGTCCATCTGGGCACATCATCAATCAAGCCAATTCCCAAGCTTTCTTGGCTAATGTTTCAAGATGTAGAGGTATATCAAGAGGTATGGAACCATGTGAAATCTAATCAAGGCCTAACGCTCATCTATGGAGGGGAAACACATACTCTTAGAATGGGGCAAAGCATCCTTTAGAGTGCGTTGGAAAGGAGTTAAGCCATACCTCAAGGGATCTTTAATTCATATTTGATACAAATTGAAAAAACCTCCTAAGATCATGTGATATCAACATCATTAGGGACATAAAGCCATTAAAGAATCATAGTTGACCATATCTAATGCTAGGGCCTGTTGTGGCCACCAACAACCCCCCTCCTTATGAAGTGTTATTGCTAATACTAAATAAGTGGGGACCCTCAGTAAAAATCAAAAAAATCAGTCAGTGTTACATTTTCTTTTTTAGATGAAACTTACAACATCATGGACTTAGGAAAATACCTTGAAGAATCTAAAAAACCTAAGTTTCATAATGAAGAAAATTAAATTCACTCCTTAAGAGATATCACATCGCGCAAAGAATGATAGGGTACACCTTCTAATGAGTTAAAATGACAAAAAGCGAGATTGCGACGCGAAACCTCATCGCATCGCATACACTAAAGAAACACTCACATTGAAAAACTCTAAAAAATCACTGATATGCGATATCGCATATCGCACATCGCAAAAATCACATGAATCACACATAAGGATTATAACGATCTACGATATTGCGATATTGCGATACTGCGATACTACAATACCACGATACTGCAAAATTGTGATGTTGCGATATTGCGATATTATGACCTTGCGATAAAAATAGCACGATGATGTTGCGATTTGCGATACAGCGATCTGCGATATTGCAAAGCAAAATCGCGGGATCCCTCCATCGCAGTGGATTCTGGCTCATTATTCGAGAAAACTTTTTTCAGCCAAGAGTTGGTCATGTATTTTAATGCGAATTAATGAGTTATTGCCAGTTGTTAATGAAGTATGGTGTTGTGTTTTTCGAAGAAATAGCTCACGTAAGGTGGCATGTTTTGCATATCTTCGGCATTTAAAAGTTTTCCTGTCATTAGTCTTTTATCATTACTTCCACCTCAATGTAAACTGCAGGAAAAAAGGACGAAGTGTTATACAGGGTAGTATGCAAAAAACTATGAGGAAAGACAATACTTCAATGTACATTTCTGGAAGGCACACCTAATTCATTTAAGGAAGAAAAAGAGCCGCAGAACTCTTGAGGCATTTATCACAGATTTCTCATATACAGTCATGGTTGAATGGGTATTCAATGATGCTGATACCAGAAACAGATAGTTTAATTCTCAGGGTCAAGAGCTCACGGAATCACTATTTTTACAAATTTTGAGTTTTATGCGAATGAGAGAAAAAGGCGCAAGAAGCAAAAACCGCATCAGGGAAGCCCGGATCAAGAAACAGAGGCAGTTTCCGATGCGCGATTAGCGCTTAGCGCTAACTGTGCATCGCTAAGAAAAATTGCTCGAAAAGGAAGGCCCCTAGTTACTCAGTTATTTGCAAGCCCCGAAAATTGCAAGAAATCAGCGATAGAAACAAACCGGAAACAGAAGACTAAAGGAAAAGCAGAAGCAGTCCAAGGGTTAACCAAGTTGAAATGGGATTTTTACCAGGTATACATGGTAATGTCACATAGTCATTGGATGACTCTCAAGTACATCATCAATTTTACTGAGAAGATAATGCCAGCTCTTGCCGATTATGTTTGCTTAACTCAACCAAAGAGAGAAGACAGTCAGCCGACTCCACTCAGGAAAATACTGAATGCTTGCGACATTAAGAAGTAGATTTAGAAATAGTTAGATAGTAGATTTAATTTTAGAAATAGTTTTTCTTAGAAAGAGGACGGTCATTTAAACCGAATCCTCAATTTTTGTAAATAAGTTATTTAGTTAGTAGTATTTAAACCCTTCTCATGCATTTAGATAAGGGTCCGGAAATTATCAAAACTTGTCCTCAAAACATTCACTTTTTGACCTCAGAGGAGATTTTGGTGAATGAATGGAACAGGGTTTATTTGATATTTGCATTTGATATCTGCTACTGATGTTGCACTTCTGTACTCTTAGTGGATGTTAAATCAATGAGAGATAAATCAATTGTCGCTTGAAGCTCATGAGTAGGACTAGTTATAAATCGTACTTTTATCTCTTAACCATTTCTGCTTATGCGTTAAAGTGATATTCAGTTTTCAGTTGTTTATATATTACAGCATGGATGTCTGAGTTATCATTTGGCACTTTTGTACGGCGATAACTATTTGTTTATGTTTAGTGTATGAATAGCTTATTTATGCGATAAGTTTTCACAACTCTTTCGTCTAACTTCTTATATGAAGTAGTTCATCTTTATTGAATACCTTTCTTATGATAGCTGAATGATCTTTATTACCAGTTATTGTTTGAAATCTTTTTAGATCGCATAGAAGAAAGATCACACCCCGGGTTAGCATAAATTTCGATGATTTTCTGTTTATTAGAATACAATAGCATAGCATTAGATTAGAATTAGGATAGAATTATTCCATTTAGAACAGAAATACCCACCTTTCTCACAGACACACACTGAATTGGGAAACTGGTCCCATATCCCTAGTCGGACCCGCTATACCAAACGGATAAGGAGCTTCCAACCAAGGTCCAGACCGGGTGGGTATCCCCCTTGTTGTTGACCCGATTTTTGGGGCCTTCAACATATTTGGTGCTAGAAGGAGGGCCTGAACTATGAATGGCAAGTAAATCCAAATCAAAATACCATTCTGAGAGTAAATCGCTCTCACCATCTCCACTGACTTCTCCATTACACTTAAATCCAGAGTTAGAAGTCACCAGAGCATCAACCGCTGCTACAAATCCTGACATTTCAAAACAATCTGCTATTGAACCTCCTGAAGTCGAATCTCTGATTCACAAACTTCAGCGATTTTCCATTTCCCCTCAAAGATCTGATAAATCTCAAGGCAGCGTGACTTCGCAGTATAACCCTGCT